>JAMLFT010000764.1:0-36934 GCA_026544285.1 Pachyrhizus erosus | reverse complement strand
AAATGAAACAGAATTAATAATTATTTGCATATATTTCAACTTATTATTGATGTATTTTAATTTTATTTGATAATGATGATAAAAAATATAAAAAAAAAGTCATTTTTAAAAAAAGAGTAATACAAGAATTAAAAATTAAAAATCTATTCTACTCCATTTTTGTTATATTTATTTTATTATAAATTATTGAAATAAAAAAAAAAAAAACTATTTTGAATTCATTGTATTTCAATCCGTTTAATTTTCTAAGAATCAATGTAAGCATAGGGTTAGAAAGCAATAGGAAGATGTGCGTAGAGAGGTTTGGTAGAAAGAAAAAAAAAAGGTGTGGAAGAGTCGAGAGGGGTGATGGAAGCAAAGATTGGCCCTTAATATGGCGACACGAAGAATGATACGTGGAGAACTGGCGAAGGTGGATGACAGGTGGCGGCGTGTAATTCTATTTGAGCATGCAACGTTGGTTAAACCCCCACCCTTAAAAGGGAAGAAACAATCCTAAAACCAAAAAGCGCAATTTGAAGAACAAGAGAGAGAAGAATGATGAATGTTTTAGGGCTGAGTCTGGTGATAACTTCACTGGCAGCAGCAGGCATATTCTCTCCGAATCCGAGCGTAGAGAAGCATGGAGCAAACACCATTGTGAAAGAAGGGCACAGAGTTGTGGTGGTTGAATACGACCAAGATGGGCATCAGAACACCAGAATCTCAATATCCCCAGAGCAACCAGTACATGATCATGATCATGACCATGACCATGACCATGTCCTAGACAGTGCCAAATATAAGATAAAAGAAGCTGCCTCGGTTCTCCCTAACTTGGGCCAAGGCATTTCACATTCACACCAATCGCAGGATGCGACTTTTCTGCATGCTCCTAAAGAGCTCATTTGTGACGCCTATGGAAAATGCAAGCACAAAATCGCAGATGCAATGGAGAAAACCAAGGATAAGGCTCAAGAGGCCATCCATAAGAAGAAGGTGGCTGCTCGCCAAGTGAGTGATGCAGTAGGAAAAAGTGAAGAAAGTGTGTATGATGATGTCCGTGAATACGCCCAAACAGCTAAGGACCATATAGCTAATAACGTATCGGAGGTGAGAGATGCATTCAAGCGTGCTATAAGAATAGGATCGATTGATAATCTGAGCTTGAATTCATTAATGGGCCTGGCTAACTTGTTGGGCTTCGCCACCTCTTATGGTATGTGTGTGTGGGTTACATTTATCTCCAGCTACGTGCAGTCGAGGGCTATGCCAAGGCAACAATTTGCAGTGGTGCAGAGTAAGATTTACCCTGTTTATTTCAGGTCCATGGCTTATAGCATTGGGGTCTCTTTATTCGGCCATTCAAACACACTTCTTTCCCACAAGTCTCAGTTCTCTCATAATCACATTTTGCAAGCATATAACCTTCTCGCCTCTCTTGTCACACTTTTAGTCAATTCTCTTTACTTTGAGCCTCGGGCCACTAAGGTACTGCTACCCTATTTTATATATATATATATATATATCTTCGTTTCAACTTTCATTATCATTTTATTTTATTCTCGACTCAACTCAACTCAACTTTATCCACTGCAGTTGATGTTCGAAAGGATAAAAATAGAAAAGGAGGAAGGAAGAGGCAGAGAAGATGTTAGTGTTGAACGTAGCAGTAGCAGTAGCAGAACACGTGAGCATCGTCCCAAAGAGCCTTCCACCACTACCGCAGATCATGATGCAGTCACATCAAAGATCATCAAGCTCAATGACAAGCTCAAGAAATTTAATTCATATTCCTCATTCCTAAATATCCTCAATCTCATGTCTCTTACATGGCATCTGGTTTATTTGGCTCAACGACTTCACCGAACTTGCTAAACCAAATAAATTAATACCTTTTTTCTTTCTGTGTTGCTGTTTGTATCATGTGTTGATATTTGCAAATACTTCTCTGGTCTCTAGATTTAGCAGGTTTTTGTTACTGTTTACCACTCCTTGTAATCAAATATATTTAATTTAATTTGTGTTGGCAAGTACTGGTTGTGCTAGTGTAAAATTACATTGCTTTAATCCTTTCCTTAATCCAATATTGAGTTCTCTTATTCTCTTCATAGTTTATTTTTGGGAGACTTCTTTAAATAATTCACACATATCTTTAAAACTAATAATTAATTCGTGCATCTTGGTCTTGGGTGATCAGAAAGTTATTCTGGCTCCCTCCGCCTTCTACAGCAAGATCGGGTGGCAGCCACATTCGAATTTTCGTTTTTTGCACTTCAGACAGACACTAGAACTCTCACCCTAATACCCTGTTTAACGTGATTTAAATTCAACCCGATATTTTAATTAGCCGAGGTTTATAGATCTGAATCTAGTAGGGATTTGGATTTATTCAAAAATCAAATCAAATCGAATTCAATTTACAATCATATATTAAAATTTTAAAATTAAATCATTTTCGTTCAGGTTTTTGTTGAAATAAAAATAATTGGTTTATAGACAGAATTTTAATTTAGTTTTAAAATTAATTACAGGAATAAATCTTCAATTTTTTATTTCAGGCGTGGTTAATATATTTGTTAAATTGGTGTTGAGAGATAGCTAAAGCAAACCTATTCGAGGGTTTCGGGAGAGCTCTCGAAGGAGGAAAAGGACTTGGTAGACCCAAGTGCCAAGAGAATTAAAGAAGTCACGTTATGTGCAGATATCACTGGTAACGAAGAATCAACAATATCGTTTAATGATGCTATGATGGATGCAAACCATGAGGAGTTGAATCTTTCGAGTCTTGATAGTGATGAGGAGAATCTTTAAGTTATGGAGAAGAAATTGGGTGTTTATGATTGCCAAGTAATTTTTATTTTTTTTCAGAGAATGAGGATAATAGAATTAGGAGGAATGCTGTGATAGTCAAACTGTTGGGAAGAAAGATTGGTTATAAGGCATTAGAGATTCATTTGAAACAGATGTGGGTTCGAAAAAGGTATTATCCATATTATTGATGTCGGCAAATTTGGTCATTATACGGAAGATTGTCCTGATAAAAGTAAATGTACCTACCAGCTGGAATGGTGATCGTTGCAAGGTCAATAATTCAGCACAGGAAAGGCCAGGGATAGTTCAGGAGCAAGGTCAGTCTGGGGCGTGGACAGTGGTTAAAAAGTGAATGCCATGCGACAAAATCATAGCCTCTAGATGTTGGGAAACGGGGAAAATAAAAGAAAGGTTGTGCGGTCGAGCCATTATATAGCAGATAATTCAAAAAGGCTGTCGTTAGTAGGTAAGGAGGGCAATAATAAGGATCAACGTGGTACAAAAGGGATTCAACAGGAAACAAATGTGCTAAGAAATGATATGCATGATGAGAAGAAGGTTGTAGCAGCTCGTAACTGGTCCTTGAGCATCTCATTGTCTCGAATAAAGGTGACAACCTTTTTCTTTGGAAAACATACAAGGATATAATGTGGGGGAAGCCTCATTGCAACCTCCACCAAGACATCCAGATTTATTTCAAGAGGTAACTCAAGCATGTAATATGGGGGAAGCTTCATTGAAACCTCCACCAAGACCTCCAGATTTATTAGAAGAGGTAGACCAAGTAGGAAGAGACGAATCTTTGATCATGGTCTCTAATGCCACTATAAATCAAAATTTAATTGTGAATGAGAAATCTTAAAGCTTTAAAGTGGTGGTGGTTGATTCCTCTTTAAGGGAGGAACATGAGGGGTGTATGAATTTGAATCAAGTTCTCATGAATCGTCCACATTATGAGTTTTTCCTATGGAAATGCAGCGGAGCTGCAAATGCTACATTATTTAGGTTTTGTAAACAGTATGTTGATTTACATCATCCTGATATGTTTGTTATTATGGAGACTAGAGTGGACTCGAGTAAGCTTATAAGAACTTTTGAGCTGTTGGGATTTGATTTTTATGATTAATCTGCATGTAAAGGCTATGTAGGAGGTATAGGAGTTGCCGGGAAGAGTACATTTGTTAATGTTAGTATGGAAATTAAAGATTTCCAATTCTCACATCTTTATCATATTAAACATGGGAATGATGATTTATAGTGGTTTACTTCTCTTTATGTTAGTCTAACAAATTGTAGAAAATTAGATCAAATTTTTGTTATTGATGTGGCTATTGGAACTAATAAACTATAAAATATTATATTAGATTTTTATGTTATTTTTTTTTTAAAATAAAAGTCATATTGATTGATAAGATAAATCTATTTTAGTCCTATTTTTTAGGCATGATATGTTAGTAATTCTGTTTTGGATATGTTTTATACATACGTTGTCTTATATCTAAATAAGATACCTTATGCAGTTACAATATTCTTTTTGTTTCTTTTACTCTTTACAATTTATATCTACTGATATAAATAAAACAACAACAAATTGGTATCAGAGCTCTTATCTTTGAGGGATTTGTGAGTTGAGAAAAACACTAATGGAGAGAGAAACACATTGTACAACAGGTCCACCACCAATTTTTTTATGGTGAGGAGTATGAGTTATAGGCTATAAGGATGATCAGTCATCTTGAAGCTTTGAATCTCTGGGAGGCAGTAGAAGAAAACTATAATGTTCCTGAATTACTTGCAAATCCAATGATGGCTCAAATGAAGTATCACAAAGAGAGAAATACAAAAAAGACCAAAGCCAAGAATTATCCCATTTTTTTTCTGTGTCAAAAATTATCTTTATAAGAATTATGAACTTCAAATTTGCCAAAGAGATTTAGGATTATCTTAAATCAAGATATGATGGTTGTGAAAGAACCAAAGGCATGCAAGTGCTCAACTTGGATAGAGAATTCGAGATGCAGAGCATGAAGGAGACAGATACAATTAAAGGTTATGCTTATCAGCTATTAAGCATAGCAAATAAAGTGCGACTTATTGGGAAGGACTTTGCTAATGAAAGAATAGTACAAAAATTTTAGTTACTATACCTAAAAAGTATGAATTAAAGATATCAACATTGGAGGAGTCAAAAGATCTGTCAACCATCACCTTGGGAGAATTGATAAATGCTTTACAGGCACAAGAGTAGAGAAGAATGATGAGACAAGAGGAGCTTGTACAAGGTGTTTTTCATATGAAAGCACAAAATTCAAAAAGTGGCAAAGACAAGAAGAATAACAAATAGAAGAACAAAAAGCCAAAAAACTCCAACATGCAACAAGGTGAGACTTTTCCTTTTTATCCTTATTGCAAAAAGATAAACCATCCTTGGAGAAAATGTTGGTGAAGGTCAGATGTCAAGTATAGAAAGTGTGGCAACATAAAACATGTAGAGTGAATATGCAAGTCTATGCTAGAGGAGGCAAAGATGATTATGGAGGAATAAGAAGATGAGTAACTTTTTGTTGCAACATGCTTTGTTACAAACAATAGTTCTAGTGATTCACAATTAATAGATAGTAGTTGCACAAACCATATGACCAACAACCAGAAACTTTTTAAAGAGTTTGACACTACCATTTTTTCCAAAGTAAAGATTGAAAATGGCAATGGTAAATCAGAAGCAGGAATCTAAAATAGATCAGGTAATAATAGATCATGGTGCTGAGAAACAGGAAGAAGAAGATCAACTAAATACTTCAGGGAGTGCTCAACCTGAAGTAGAGCAACATGATGAACCTGGTGAAGAAACCAGAGAAGTAGAGCCATATAGCATTGCTACTAGCAGAGAGAGGCGACAAATTCAGAAACCTCAAAGATATCTGGATTCTGTTGCCTGTGCACTTGACTCATCAGATGCAGATCCTATAGCCTTTGCCTTGGCTATGGTAGACGGTGCAGTTGGTGATGAACCATGTTCTTACCATGATGTTGTAGATAGCAAGGAGTCAAAGCAGTGGCTGATAGCAATGAATGAGGAGATTGAATCTCTTCAGAAAAATCAGACGTCGGAGCTGGTACAACTTCCAAAGGGAAAAAGAGTAGTTAGTTTTAAATGGGTCTTCAAAAGGAAAGAAGGAATCTCTGGCATTGAACCTCCAAGGTTCAAGGGGAGATTGGTAGCTAAGGGTTATACTCAAAAGGAGGGTGTTGACTTCCATGAAGTTTTCTCTCCTGTAGTGAAGCATAACTCTATCCGAATCCTATTAGCTATTGTGAGTACGTTCGACTTAGAGCTAGAACAACTTGATGTGAAGACGACATTCTTACATGGTGAGCTAGAGGAGCAAATATACATGAGTCAACCAGAGGGGTTCGTAATTCCTAACAAGGAAGATCATGTTTGCTTGTTAAAGAAGTCATTATACGGCTTGAAGCAGTCCTCAAGACAGTGGTACAAAAGGTTTGATGCATTTATGATTGGTAATGGTTACAATAGAAACCAATATGATAATTGCATCTATTCTAAGGAGCTTCCAGATGGTTCTCAAATATATCTATTGTTGTATATAGATGATATGCTAATTGCAACTCGTAACAAGGTTGAAATTAGTATGTTGAAAACTCAATTGGGAAAGGAGTTTGAGATGAAGGACTTAGGTGCAGCAAAGAAAATTTTGGGCATGGAGATTCATAGGGAAAGACATTGTGGTAGATTATGTGTATTGCAGCAAAACTACATTATGAAGGTGCTACAACGCTTTAATATGGATCAGTCCAAGCCAGTTGGTACTCCCTTGGCCGCACATTTTAAGTTATCCTCAAAGGAGTGTCCGAAAACTGAGGAAGAGGTGGAGCAAATGTCTCGCATACCTTATTCTATTGCAGTTGATAGTCTCATGTATGTCATGGTGTGCACTAGACCGAATCTTTCACATGTTGTAAGTGTAGTAAGTAGATTCATGAGTAAGCTTGGAAGAGTACACTAGGAAGCTGTGAAATGGATCATGCGATATTTGAGAGGTTCCACTAATGTTTGTTTGGTGTTTGAAGGACAAAAGAATCGTGGAGTTGTGGGCTATGTAGATTCTGATTATGCAAGAGATTTAGACAAAAGGAGGTCATTGACAGGCTGTATTTTTATAGTCTTTGGATGTACTATTAGCTGGAAGGCGACATTGCAATCTACAGTGGCATTGTCAACGACTGAAGCTGAGTATATGGCATTGACTGAGGCTATGAAAGAAAGCATATGGGTGCATGGTCTTTTGGATAGTTTTGGGTTGAATCAACAGGTACCAGTTGTACATTGTGATAGTCAAAGTGCAATTCATTTGGCTAGAAACCCAGTATATCATGAAAGGACGAAGCACATCGATATTCGACTTCATTTTGTTAGAGAAAGTGTCAGCAATGACACTGTTGTAATTCAAAAAATAGCTACAACTGAGAATCCAGCAGACATAATGACAAAAGCATTGGCTATTGATAAGTTTAAACATTGCTTAAACTTTATCAATATTTGCAGAGCTTGAAGATTATTCCTCAAGGCAAGTCAAGGTGGAGAATTGTTAGTTTTGCCTTGCCTTGTGAAAGTCCCACATCGATGGGTTTGTTTTTTGGTTTCTCAAAGAAGACTTATAAATAAAGGCCTTATGGCCTTGTGTTATTCATCCCACACTTGAAGCAATTCCAAGTGTTTTAGTGAGAGAAAAATATATAGAGTGTGAGAAAAAATTTCAAGAGTGTTGTGAGTATACACTAGGAATTTTTGAAAAAACTTTAGTGATCTGTAATACTGCACTTGTAGTAGGAGAGTGTCTCACTGGGATCACTATATTGTAATTATCTTTTAAATATAGTGGATATTTTCGGAGTTTGTCCTATGATTTTTCCCTCACTTTTAAAGGGGTTTTTCATGTTAATATTTGGTGTGTTTTCAGGTGCTTTATTTTATTTGTTATTCTTCACATAAATTTGGGCGTGTTTCTGCTCACATCTATAAGTGTTTAATACACTTAGGGTGTACCCAACTCTGACATTCATAACACACCACACCCCTCTCTCTCGACCTCCATTTTCACCGCTTGTCACCCACTTCCTTCTGCCATCCTGTCATGATTTGATTCCCTGACCCATCTCCCTCGCGAGCACAATTTGAAAGACGATGTTGAACAGAACATGGACCACTCGTGGTAAAGTTGTTTGCAAAGATCAAGGGGGGGAAAGTATCAAAAGCTTTGAGAAAAACACTTAATCGATCAGAAGCATATAAAAAACTCTCTTCTTTAAGATTTCATATATCCATCTCGAGTGAAGGAAGCATTGCTAAGACCCAAACCCAAACCCTTTACTTTCCTATGCATGTGCACTTTGTAGATCAAATTCAAAGACAACAACAGTGGCATCTAAAAAAGGAAGAGTAAAAAGAAACCTGCTCCAAATCGCAGTGACAAACAGAGTCACAATGGAGGAGTCGTGATGCACTGTAGTTCTCTTAGAATTGGTAATTTTTTCTATACAAAAACGTTTAAACTATTGCATTAGAGAAATTTAGTACTCAAATATTAACCACTTATCCCACCTCACATAGGCTAGAATTTTACTTAAAATCTATTCATTTTAAGATGATTTTTTAAGAGATGATGGCTATATTTTACAAGAGATAAATTTTAGAATTTTACTTAAAATCAATTAGTTTTAAAATGAAGTTTTATTTTTTTGGTAAGAGATGATAGGTATATTTTACGGGAGATAAATCCTATTTGAGTAGGAAAGGAATATTGGGTACAAAAATTCTCTATTAACACGATTACTTCAAACCTGTTATTTAATCAATTTTTATCTGGTTTTTATCAAATTTTTTATTGATTTTCAATTGGCTTTTACTATATAGTTTTTTTTAATTAACTTGACTGATTTTCTTTTTGTAAGATTTTATCAACTGTCATAATTATACTTATAAAAGATGAATACTCAAATAGATGTTAGATACCAAGACATTTCAGGAACCAGATTAAATATTTAATTCATTTTGACACTTCTTGTGTTGGGTTTGTTTAATAAAATGCTCTTTGCTTTCCAAAAAAAAAAAATATTTAGTTCATTCTGCTGATATGTGTATTTACGGTTACAATTGTCAAACTAGACTGGTAGGCATGTACATACTATCGTCTATACTTGTATAAAAAGGATTATCTCGATTTAGTTACATTTTAGTTTTTTTTTTAAAATGTTTAATTCAATATAAGGAAAGAACAAAATACTAGTAAATAATCACGTGGTCACTGTTTTCAAATTATTAACTTATCCGATGGTTAAATAAAATAATTCAAGTAAAACATAAAAGGCATATACTCGCATTCTAATTAAATTCTTAAAATAACTCTTTAGATCCTTGGTCTAATATAAAAGATTGCCAAATATTATGTAATAAAATAACAAATGAAAACACTAATGCAAAAATCTATCAGCTATATAGCAGCGGTTCGCCACAATCTGGAGATCAAAAGACTCCACATATGGTTATGTATATTTTAATAAAAGAGAAGTCCAAGTAGCTATTAGTTTTGCAGACTTGTGTAACTTAAAAGTTGTACAAAACTACAATTATACCACACTAGGGTAATTCTATTTGAAATTGATTTGTCTCGAACTTGGCAATACCACGCCAACATGTATATGCATCTTTTAAGGTATCTCGAGATATTAAATATAATTGGCATCCAGAGCGTATGCTAGAGATCTTCATCAGAACATCAAAAAATCTGATAGTTCATAAAATAAATCGTCAAGAGCCAAGCGCTGCATGGAACATCAGCAATTTATTCTTGAGCCATGCATTTACACCTCCGTTGGTGCTCTGACAGTTCCTGCAATGTTTCAAGTTTCTCAATTCACGAAAGATTGGTCGCAGGGCCAGGGGCAAGATAAATCATCAGTATGTTGTGTGAGAAAACCCCTGAGAGAAAATTAAGTCACAAATGAGAGTACCTCAATTTGCTTTTGTAGATACTTGACATACGCTACAGCCTCATCTAACATATCTGCAGTATTTGTTTGCTACAAGAACAAAAGCAACCGCCACATTAAACACAGCTACGATCTAATTTACCACCCAAACAATAAAAGATCTCTACTGGCATTGCATAACTGTCTCAAACTCAAATATTTACTCTTTATGCCAGCAATACATTCTTTAACACATCTTTTCTCACACATTCTATTATTAATTAAAATTTATTTAAAATTATAAATGAATTTTTCAAATCATGACTGGATATATATCCTTGTGAAGGGTTGTTAAGCGTCTTTTATGCTATTTTTGTACTATCTAATGGAAGGGCTTAGTTGAAAAAATTGTATTAATAATAATAATAAAAAACATAAAAATGTGTTTTCTTTTACAAGAAACAAGGTCACACTAGAAAAAAAGAAATCGAGGGGTAGAATAAATGTATTCCAAAAAATCAAAGAAATAGAGAAAAGAGAAATAAAATCATTGGATAAGTGTCTTAGATGCTGTTAAAGCAGTTTTAATTAGTTATTTTAATTTAAATTTGAATAAATCAATTAATAAAGATAAAAATATTTTATTAAGTTGTTAGTGGATTAGTTAATTTTAAATTTTATTATTCAATTATCAGTATCAGTTCTTAAAATCATAAAACATGATTTTTATTCAATTATTTTTTGTGCATTTAAATACAAGTTAAATTTAATAAAATAACATACTTCTACAATGTAAAACAAAGTTATATTATTTCTTTGTTAATTTGTTTTTCCTTTATCCTAAACTAAAACCAATAATTCGTATCAGAATCTTATTATTAAGGAACCTATAAGAGTGAGAATGGTCGCCATGGACAGAGAAACCACCATTTCATCAATTGTTTGATCCGTCACTCTCCCCAGATTCTCAAAATCGAACAACACAAAACACACACACACCACCATCTTTCCCAACTCTACGCCGCTCTACTAGAACCACACACCAATCTTGTTACCTTGCTAACTTTGTGTATAGCTCTTCCTCTAATTTACCATTGTAATCTTCTACAAAGTGTAAGCATTTTTTATCTAAAGTCCTTCAGTATTCACACTTGTCACCTTCACATTCACATTTCACACTCTCTCTGAGGTTGAACCCACTAATTATACTGAAGTCAGCAAGCATCAATGTTGGCGTGAAGCCATGACAACTGAGATCGCAGCCTTCGACTCGAATTGCACCTGGGTTTTTGTTGATATCCCTCCTAACATCAAACCCATCGACAACAAATGGGTTTTCAAAATCAAGAGACGTCCTGATGAATCAGTTGAACACTATAAAATGCGTCTGGTGGCCAAGAGATATGCTTAAACAGAGGACCTTGATTACTTGGAGACATTCTCTCTTATTGTGAAAATGGGCATTATTCATGTCATCCTTGCTTTAGCTGTAACTCGTCGTTGGCAAATTCAACAATTGGATGTCAACAACGCGTTTCTTCATGAGGATATAGCAAAAGTATATATGGTTGTTCATCAAGGTATTTCCTCTCCTCAGCCCAACCAATGCTGCAACTTGCTTAAGTCCCTCTACAGTCTCAAACAAGCTAGTCGTACATGATATGATAAGTTATCTATGTTACTTCTATCTTATGGGTATCAGCAAACTCTTTTCAATCATAGTCTTTTTCTTAAGATTACTGCTCTCATCGTTTATGTTGATGACATTGTATTAAGCTCACCCTTGATTCACATTTCCGCATCAAGGATCTTAGTGTTCTCAAGTATTTTTTGGGGCTAGAGGTTGCTTATTATGAGAAGGATATTTCTCTTTGTCAGCAAAAATATTGTCTTGATTTGCTGCAAGATTCTAGCTTAACCGGTTCTAAGCCATCTTCCACTTCAATGGACAATGCTCTTTGCCTCCATTAAGATGTTGGTCCTCTTTTCTCTTATGTCTTTGCATATCGACGTTTAACTAGCAGGTTGATATATCTTACAACTACTCGTCCAGATATTGCTTTTGCTACTCAACAATTAAGCCAATTCATGGCTCAACCAACACAAGCTCATTTTCGGGCTGCTACACGTGTTCTTAAGTATATGAAAAGTTGTCTTGGTAAAGGTTTAATGTTCTACAAAGATTCTCCTACTCAATTACTTGCTTTTAGTGATGCGAACTGGGGGGGTTGTCTTGACACCCACAAGTTCATCACTAGTTACTACTTTTTCATTGGACAATCTCTAGTTTCTTGAAAAACAAAGAAACAACAATAGTTTCACGTTCATCATCTGAGGTTGAATATAGAGCACTCACTTCCATCACTTGTGAGCTCCAATGACTTACATATTTATTGCAAGATCTCCAAACTCAGTGTTCCAAACCCACTGTCCTGTTTTGTGATAGCCAAAGTGTTCTTCATATTGTTGTCAATCCTGTCTTCCATGAGCATACGAAGCACTTAAACATTGATTGTCACATTGTTCAGGAAAAGTCTCAAGCCAGTCTCATGCGCCTACTTCCAATTTCTTCATCCAACCAACTTGTAGATGTTTTTACGAAGGCCCTCCCTCCTCGACCGTCTACTGACATGGTTTCCAAGCTCGATTTAGTTTATATCTTCCAACAACCAACTTGTGGGGGGGTAACACAACAACCCCCTAATCCTCCTGATCCAACTGATTTCTTTCAATTTCAAATTATTGTTGAATATGTATACTTTTATTCAAATTATTATTAGATAAAATTTGTTATTAAATATAATTTTTAGGCTATTAGATAGAATTTTTAGATTGTTAGATAGAATTTAGAGATTTATTTGAATGTGCAGTTACAATTACATTCTTTTTCTATATATTGTACATACCTTGCTTGTTAAATAAAATAAGTAGCATTTTTTTGTTATGGTATCAAAGTTCCAGTTAGACCTCTGTTGATACTCATTCCTCTATGGCAGAAACTGAAAATGAATTCATTCCTAAAACTAAAAATCTTGATCCATCCTAAGATCCCTCAAGTCTTTACTATATTCATCTTAGTGAAAGTCCTTCCTCTATCTCCAATGACACAATCGACGATGTCTCTAGCGCACGTGAGACAACAAAACTAGATCTGGGTTCAATTTAACCCAAGATCAATATCAAAGTTTATTTGTTTTAATTCAATCTCCTAGGATCATCTCAGTGGATAAACAACCTACATCTTCATCTATTTCTCAAATTGGACCATCCAATCCAACACTTGATCCAAACATAGGTAACTCATATATCCTCAACATTTTTTGTCACAAATCCAATTCTTTCCTTGATCACGATGCACACCATAAATTAACACACACTACACATTCTGATCATTCACTCAGTGGTACTTGGATCATTGATTCAGGGGTTACTAATCATGTTGTCTCATCTTTCGATTGATTTGATTTTTATTTTAAAATTAATTTTGTCAATGTCACTCTCTCAAATGGTTTCTTGGTCACTACCAATCTCTCTAGAATGGTAAGTTTTTCCTCTTCCTTAGTTATACACAATGTCCTTTATGTTCCCAATTTTAGTTTCAATTGCTTTTGCATATCGGCTTGTTTGATGAAGAAAATTATCAAATTCGAACCATGGGAATGGAAACTTACCTAGAAGCACTAGATCGTTGGGAACCTATAGAAGAGAATTATGAAGTTCTTCCTCTGTTAGACAACCCCACTATAGCCCAAATAAAAAATCAAAAGGACAAAAAAACGAGAAAGTAAAAAACAAAGGCTTATTTGTTTGTTGTTGTTTCATCTACTATCTTCACTTGAATCATGACAATAAAGTTACCAAAAGAGATATGGGATTTTCTCAATAAGGAATATAAAGAAGATGTCAAAATCAAAGGAATGAAAGTTTTCAACTTAATTAGGGAGTTTGAAATGCAAAGGTTGAAGGAGTTTGAAACAATGAAGGAGTATTCTGATCGAGTTCTTGACATTGCAAATCAAGTTAGATTATTTCTTTAGGAGTTCAAGGACTCTAGAATTGTCCAAAAAAATTCTAGTTACTCTTCCTGAAATATTTGAATCCACAATCTCTTCTTTAGAAAACTCTAAAGATTTGACAACTATTTCCTTAGCGAAAGTGTTGAATGTTTTACAAGTCCAAGAGTAAAGAAGATTTATGAGACAAGAAAACACAATTGAAGGAGTTTTGCAAGCAAAGTTGCATATCAACAAAAGAACAAAAGAAAAGAATTGGAAGGTAGATCAAGAATAAAGTGAAAAAAGTTCAAAAGGTAAATCAAAATATATACCATTCGAGATTGTGGAAAGAAAGGTCATCCTCCATTTAGATGCTGGAGAAGATTCGATACTAAGTGTAGTGAGTGTAATCAAATAAAGCATGAAGTTATTATGTGTAGAAACAAGAATCAACCAAATGATGTAGAGACAAAGGTTGTTAATCAGGAGGAGGAGGATTACTTGTTTTCTGCCACATGTTTCTCTAGCGATCAATCAAGTCAGCATTGGCTTATTGACAGTGGTTGTACTAACCAGATGACAAACAACAAGGATTTATTCAAGGAACTAAGCATTGCAAGCACATCAAAGGTTCAAGTTAGAAATGACAAGTACATTGCTGTGAAAGGAAAAGGAACAATAGCAATTTCAACCTACTCAGGTACAAAGTTTATTTTTTATGTGTTATATGTTCCTAAAATTGATAAGAATTTGTTGAGTGTTGGACAACTAGTCAAAAAAGGTTATAAAATGTTGTTCAAAAACAAAAGCTGCACAATTAAATATGCATATGACAAGGACATTTTCCAAGAAAAAATAACAGGAAAAAGTTTTGCTTTAAATCCATTAGAAAAAGAGCAAATTGTCTTTTCAATAAAAGAGGATATAACTAAATTATGGCAACAGAAAGAAGAAGCTAAAGAAAAACAAGTTGATTATGAAATAATAAACCCCAAATCTTTTAGTGGTGCTACTAAAGCAAAATCTACAGCTATTGTGTAGGAGCACACAAACAAACAGATATAATTGAGGAAAAACGAAATAAAAGAAAAAGTTGAGAAAATTAAACATGGTGAGAAATGTGTAAAAACTCTTAATTTTGAGTTAAAGGCTATTGAATCAAAGATAAGGAGTTATGGTGTAGAAATGTCATCACTAAAGATTGAAATTAAAGAGTTAACTGAGAAGTTAAAAATTAAAAATACTAAAGTTCAATCATATGATAGTGAAGCAAAAATATTTCAACAGGAAAAGACTCATCTAGAACAAAAGATCAAATTGTTAATGTCTTTACTAAATCATTCTAAATTAGCAGGTTGAACTTTTAAAAAAGAAGCTAAGAGTTTGCAGCTTCCATGACAAGGAGGAGTGTTGGATGTGTGTCTTAGATGTTGTCAAAGCAATTTTAATTTAAATTTAAATAAGTCAATTAGTAAAGATAAGAATATTTTATTAGGTTGTTAGTGGATTAGTTATTTTAATTTAAATTTGAATAAGTCAATTAATAAATATAAGAATATTTTATTAGGTTGTTAGTGAATTAGTTAGTTTTAGATTTTATTATTTAATTATTAATATCAACTCCTAAAATAATAGAACATGATTTTTATTCAGTTATTTTTTGTGTATTTAAATACAAGTTAGATTTAATAAAATAGTACATTTCTACAATGTAAAAAAAAGTTATATTATTTATTTGTTAATTTATTTTTCCTTTATCCTAAAACTAGAACCAACAAAGACAAGAAATCCATCGGCTTGAGGGAGCATCCTAATCACTTTGTAGAACAATAAAAAAGAATCACCGAACAAATCATTGGCTTTGAACCTTTGACCAATGATGTTGCCAAGAACACGAATTCATCCAACAAGAGATCTAACAACTGGAAATTATGTAAAAAAAACTCTAGTACTATGTCCCAGCCAAGGCTACCAAACGCCACCCAAATCAGCAGATTTCCCTAAAGCTTGTCCACTTGATTCTAAACACCGAAAAACACATCACATCAGAGGGTTAAGGAGAATTTAATACACTCTGTTAAATGCTTACAATTATTAAATGTTTTGAATAATTGATTATTGATATTACAAATACTTTTCTTTTCATGAGACTTTCTAGTTTTGTTTCCTTAACTAGTTCTTTAAGAAAATTTGTTAGCAAATTCCTAATTTTAAAGCAAAAGGGAAATAGTTGCTAAGTGAATATGGTGCTTTTCTTCAGAGTTCAGACACTATTCCTGCATAACAGAAATTCACAGTAGGTTTGATTTAAATCATAGTGGGTGGTATGGCAACCAGTGATCATTACAGACCATGCTAGTTCCTTGAAGTTCATTTCTGACATGCATCTTTTAGACAGCCAGATTCTTTCAATTTGGATGCCAGCAATCACATCAATATTTTGGAGGGTGCTAGGATCAAAAATGTCTCCTTCCTATAAGCTTTACCTTGTCTCTAAAACCTATCAACTTTATCTAATTCTTCCCCCATAAAATTGTTCTTGCGCACTAAAAATCCTCATTCACCTGTCATCTAAACTTGGGCTTTTAATTTCAGTACAAAAATAGCGACAGATAAATTAGCAAATTATAAGCCCTTTTGCATCTACTCAATTTGATTGACTCTCTAGAAGAATTTGGACATTAAGACTCTTTTGAAGTGTTTCCTCGAAAAGAAATTCCTGTATTAGTTTCTAACACACTCCTACAGCCACTAAAAGTTGTTTTGTTTTAGCACAAAATGCCAGTGTGGTTAAAGTTCTCACACATGAACACAGATGATATCTCAATAGAAAATAGAAATAACTTTACCCCTAAGTTTGGAATGGTTAAATTATAGGCTAAGAAAGAGTTGAAATGATTAGAAAATTGAATAAAAGTGATAAGATTTCCAAATCATGAAATCCAGCACATAATAGTTTATAATTGAATAGAATTCTTAAAATGAAAATTCATATAAGAAATAATCTTTGTGTAGTTCATGTTAAAGGGGAATTTTTAAGATGAAAGAAAGATAAAAACCTTATCCATGTTAGGCACAAGTTCTTGCAGCTTTCTGATGCGGTCACTGATACGAGTCCTCCGAACCTGAGGCGAGAAAATAAAAGTAAAGGGAAAGAGAATTGGGCAATAGAATGGAAAAGAGAGAGTGAGTTAGTTACTCACCCTTTCAGCAATACTCCTGGGATGCGTAGCACAGCCACGCTTTGCCCGAACTCTGAAAGGTACCGAATTGGGGTCAAGTGAATTGGGCATAGGGTAATCCTCCCCAATTTCAAAGAGTTGAGAACGAGAGGGAGGAGCATCGATAGTAGAAAGCAGCTGAGTGAAGCTTAAGGGGTCTGGGTCTGGGTCTGGGTCTGGGTCTGGGTCTTGGTCTTGGTCTTGGTATTGGCCTTGTTCGTTTTCGTCTTCTTCCTCTTTCAGAAGAACTGATTCTAACCAGCTAGCCGGAGCTGAGTGGAACCTGGCCAGTCCGCCGCCGGATGTGGGTTGCATCGCCTCTCCTCTGAATCTTAGTATATTTTTATTTTATATAAATAAAAATAAATTGGAGAAATTGGAGCTGGAACCAGAATGAAGAATTGGTATTATTCTTTTTCAAATTTCAATAACCAAACCCCTTTGCTTTGATTGCTTCTTGTCTCCTTCTGCAATTTGGATGGGACGGGAACTTCCATCTCTCTCATCTCATCAACATCAGCCGCAATGCAAACTCCTCTATTGGGAACCACACACTCTCTCTAGTCGTCAACTCGCCCACTCCCATTCCTTCCTACCTTTCCTCATTTATTTATTTTTTTAAACAATTATTCATCTTTTTTCATTTTTAAATTCAATTAATTTAATTCTACCACTCTTAATTATGTTTATCCTTCCTTCAAATCTGATATCAAACATAAACAGCTCATTGAATATATGTCAATCCCAAACCCCGTTCTTGAACACCTCCCCTACTGCTCATCCATGTCATTCAATAATAAAATATTAAATCAAAATAATTTATTATTTAAAAATATTTATCTATCATCTATTTAATAAAATTTTGTAATTTATCTATTAAGAATTTTCTATGAATAAATATTTAATTCATTCATAAAAATAACATATTTTAAAAAATAATTATTTTTATTTTTAAAAAATTTTAAATTTTGACCAAAAACAATTTCCACCCAGTTTAATAAAAAAATAACTCAATTAATATCAATTAAAAATATCTCTAAGTGAGATAGATAAAAAAATATCATTGACCAAAGATTGGCTAAAAATAACTCAAACGAGAACAATTAAAAAGATTCATAATCAATGTCAATTGAAAAAACACTAACTAAAATTAACCAAAAAATACTCTACTTAAAGTTGATAAAAAAAATAACCTTAATCGAGATATTGTCCCAATTAAGGACAGTTGAAAACAACATCAATTAAAATTAGTTGAAATTGTCACAACCAACTGGTTTGTCAAAAAAAAAACTCGATTAATTTTGATAAATCTATTTTTTTATTTTCTATAAAATTTTAAAGTTAAATTTTAAATAATTTAAAATTTTGATTTTGTATTGAATTTGTATTATTAAGAAATATTTTTAATTATATTTTTTAAAAATAATTTTTTTGAATAATAAAAAAATATAATAATTTTCTAAAAATAATTATGAATATTGTTAAAAATTTATAATAACTTTTAAAAATATTTTTTGATCAATTTTTGAAAAAAAAATATAAGAAAATTTTAAATATATAAAAGTATGTTGGATTAATTTTTATTCATTAAGTATTGGTTATAAAATCTACTGAAATATTGGATTTTAAAAAATAGTAGATGAAAAATCAATCATCCATAAAATTAAATGGATAGATTGGATCCAATTGATTTGGATTTTTTTTTTTACAATAAAATAATTAGATGAATTTATTTATATATAAATTGGATGATGATAATTAAATATATTGACTTATCATATCTGATTTGAATAAAAACTTCTATAAATATTTATAAAAGGTCCATTAAGAAGGTAAAAAAAGGTATATTAGGTTGTTTTTTCGTAAAAGTTATCTTTAAATTAAAAATAAATTTAAATAAATACTTAATTATATTTTTAGTTATTAAAATTTGAGATATACTTTTGTTTTTCCTATATTGATTTTTTTATACTCTCAAATTTAAAAAAATACATTTTTAATCTATGGAGTTAGATGAGTAATAAAAGTAATGATGTGATTGAATTATTATTTAACACATGTTCATTTTTAAGTGTCATGTTGTTATTTTTATTAATATTATTTAATTTTAGAAATTAAAAATTTTATTGAAAATTTAGGGGATTAAAATATTTTTTATTTTTAAAAACCAAAAACGAATTTATTATAAATTTAAAAAATAAAAAATAAAATTAAAGTTTAAATAAAATAGAAATTACTTGTCTATTCCCATGTTGGTGATGTTTTAACCACTATTTTCTAGCGTTAGTTTTGGTTTGTTGTTTGGCCTTTAAGCCCCGTACTCAGCCAAAAAAGCTAACAAAAAGGGGGAAAAGAGAAAAAGAAGGGGAATAATTATTTAGCTTATTACATGCTCCTTCCTCTTTTCGTAGATTATGTTCATATTAATGTACATTAATGGTTTATTTCTTCATTAGTTAAAAAGGCAATGGAATAAAATAAAATACAATACGAGTTGGATACATAGCAATGGAAAAGGAAGAAGATAAGGAGGTTTTATTCTATCCCCAGGCTTTATCATAAGTGGCTATTATTATTTATTCATTTAGTGCATTCATTAAATTCATTTATCAATATCAAATTACTCACTTACTTTAATTGTAATATTGTAATTAATCATTTATTCAAGCTAATGAACTAAGAAGCATGGCTCTTACTCTCTACTTGTAATTATCAGTGCCTGCACCTTTTATGTTCTGTTTAATAAAGAAGAAAAAATAAGATAGATGAACCTAAATAAATATTATTATAAATAAATTTAATTATATATATATTTAGAATACAAATAACGTTTTTAAATATATATATATATCAATTAAGCATAGATTTAGATAATACGTGTCGTAAAATGATATTTTAATAAATTTTGATTTGATTATGATCACTGTAACTCTATCAAATTCAAGTCATTGATATAGAATAATTCTACGGTTTCTAATATCATGATATATATATATATATATATATATAATAACTTTAATATATTTTGTGACCGTTGATTAATTAATTTCAATCGATCAATTAAATTATTAAATTTAATTTAATTGATTGTTTCATTTATCTAACTTTCTACTTTAATGATTTATGAAAAATATTAACAAATTAATTTTTAAATTTTTTTCTCAATAACAAATAGTAAAAATATATAATAACATTGATTTTAAAATAGTTTTATTGTAATAAATTAATTTTTTTCAAGTGATTTAATTTAGTGGATTATTTTAAATTATTTATTATATTTTCTTTTCAATAATTATTTATATAAATTATTAACAGATAAATTCATTTTATAAATATTTCATTAATAAATATGGAATAGATATACAATTATGCTAATTTTTATTCGGGTTACAAAAATAGTTTTGCTCAAATTATATAATAATTATGTTTTATATTAGATTACAAAAGATATGAAAAGTTTTTAAAAAGTATTTATTTAAATATGTATTAAAATCAAATACGTGAATAAACGTCATAATCTTTGAAAATATAGGATTTTGATAATAACAAAAAAATAAATATATTGACAGTAATATGCATTAAACAAAGTAAAAGTCACTCAAATGCATAAGGCACAAGCAAACATATAAGTATTTTAAGTGCTAAAAAACATTGTATATGGCTAATTAACATTTTCACAAATATATGTTCAATATCTATTTACAAAAAATTATACATCATATGTGTATGATTTAATAATGTATCCTAAACTAATACATATTTTTAAGTAATATTAGGTTTATTTTATATTTTCACATCTATTATGTTTAAATCAATGTTAGATATTTATGTCTAGGATAATTGTAATCTCATTTTATTTTTGGTCATATCTTTGTTATTTTTCTAATTTTTAAATTTAAATAAGTATTTTATAAAAAACAAAAAATATTATAAAGATAATTAGACTTTTAAATTAAAATGACTCTTGAATTCTAAAATTTATTAAAAAATACTAGAATAAGAATGTTCACAAAAATAATCGATCTACCAAAACTTAAAAAGCAAAACGAGAAAAAACAAATAAAAAAATATATTATCTCACATCTAATAGTTATTGAACTCCTACAGTATAAAAACATAAAAAAAAAGTCGTGTATTTAATGTACAAATAGAATAAAAAAAACATTAAGTCACAACGAACATCTTTCATCTTTGTCTATGAATACAAACACATAAAAGTTTTGAAGATAATGATATATGAACTTTTGAATAAATCTTATCCTAAACTCTCATACATCTTAAATATTTTTTTAAAAATTTTCTTTTGTGATTTTTTCATATTCTTAGTTCTATTAAGTTGCAATTTGTACTAAAAATTCATATTCTCATTACATGAGTTATCTTATAAAATGTACGTGAAAGTCATAAGTGACGTAGTGTAAAAGAATATTTTGACAACTTAATCAAGTAATTAAGTGTTATAGTCAAAAGTGTCAAAAAAAAATTACGTTGAAAAATTAAAAATGACTTAAAGAACATCTGTACGTAGTTAAGAGTGGTGAAATCTTTTATTATTGTAATCAATTTTTGATCAATTAAACCTCTCGTTTTAAGAGAGAACTGAACAAAATTACAAAGTTAAACTGGATTAATATAAAACATGTGTTATGTTATGTTTTATATCTTATCTTTTTTATACATCATATTTTAACAAAACTAATTTTCATCCGTATATATGTTTATTCAAAAGGTTTGTAAAAAATTTGTAAAACTCGTACATATTATTCATACTTTTTTTAAATATGTTTTTTAACTGTTAAAGACGAAGAAACAATTTTTATTTATAATTTTTTAAATATCAAAAAAATAAAAATTATGAATATTTTTATATGATTGTGTGTATTAAATAAATAATATATTTTAAAGCAAAATTACATTCATACACAATTAAAACTGTGTATGGTTAGTTTAAAATAGAAAATTTAATTATTAAAAGAAAAAGTTAAATAAAAAATAATAATATAACGTAATTTTAATCAGTTTAATCACCACATTTTTTACAATGAAATTTTCCATTAAAATTGTATTAAACCATTTTAATTAAGTTTTTTTAGCACATTTATAATCAATACTCATATTTTAAAAAAAAAATATTCCTTTTCTAATACATCTATAAATTATGAAAATAAATATTGTATTACAGATAATTCATTCTCATCTCATACCTTTTTTTTTGCTGATTTTTAAAAGTATATGTTTGATATTTGTTTTAGCATGTTTCTATGTTTTACTATTTTCTTTTTCTAATGATCATTCTTTTATCTATTTTTTATTTGATATTTTAACCATTTTTTATAATTTTGTTATGTTTATGTGTTAGTTTAAGGATGGTAATTTTAGTAAAAGACCTAAAATAAATACAAGAATTTAATGCACTACATTAATATAATAAAATAACATATGAGCACATTTATAATTTGTCTTATTTTTATTATTTATATTTTCTGAAAATGTCTTATTTGTGCATTTTGATAAGTTACTATTTTTTTTTGCAGTATGTTAGATGTGGTTAAAAGTAGAACGTTATTTTAATAAAGAAGGAAAATGACAAAAACATTGAGGTTGTCTCGGAAAAATATTTTTCATCTAAAATAGGAATAAAATGAAGAAATGGTAAATAAAATATTACGTATATTAATTAATTTTGTTAAAATAATTGAATGATCGTTTCTTGATTTGAATATATATTTTTATATTTAATGTTAATTAAAAATGTAAACATTAATTAAAAAATTTAAAATTAAATTAACTTTGATTTGATAATTAATTAACAAAATTCATTATATTATTTTACAACAAAGTATTGTGCAGCAAGCTAAAATATTTTGATTGGATATTCATTAAGAAAATGTTAAAAATAAAAAACTAGTCTTAAGCAAAGTTTTAGACACAAATTAATGGTAGTGTAGAGAATAATTTTTTATGAAATAAAGGGAATTAAATGCAGTAAATAAGTTTAATTAAATATAATTAACATTTAATGAGTAATTAAATGACTATTAATTTCTAATTTTGATATATAATTTACTTATTTTTAATATCAAAATGAATAAATGATGTATAATATTATATTAGTAGTAAATAAATTGTATATTTACAAGTACTAACGAAAATTTATAAAATATTAAAAAAATATTTGAAATTTAATTTTATTAATAATGAAAATAAAAATTAATATATAAAATATGAAACTATTCAAAAACTATTAACTATTAATTTTTAATTTTTAAAAAATATTTTTAATTAATGAAAGAGTTATCTATAATACGAATTTATGTCTTTCTTTCAACGTTAATTAAAATTTTGAGTATAAATTAAAATAATCTTAAAAAATAAAATATCTTTGGCTGCATAATCAATGAAAAAATCTTATCATGTTATTTTTTTGCAAGATAGTTAGCATCAAATTAAAATATTTTATTTAAATAATATATATATATATATATATTTCTTTAAATTAAGATAAAATATAAAATTCAAAGAGTTTGTAAGTAAATAATGAAATTAATACATATTTATAATTATATAATTTTGGACTTGATGATGGTCAAACTTAAATGTGCACAATGAATACCTAAATTAGAATATTCTTATAATTATTTTTTTCTTTAATTATATGTGAAGAATTAAGAAAAAATTATATAATTATTTTATACTTACTAATTGGTTATTTTTGTATATCAGTTATGAATCTAGCATAAAAAAATATTTTTGTATATCATAGAAAAATTAAATTACACATAAAAATCAAATAAATTTTTTTAACTTGAATAACTCATGTATTATTTCATCAAATCTCATTTTAAGAAGGTAAAAACATTAGCAAAAAATTAAGTGAATAAATAAAAAAATATAATTTAATAACACATTTTTAAATCATTAAATATTAGAATAATCTAATTAGATATCACATTAATTTGTATCAAATTGATGTGTTATTATGCATAAATAAATTATGTTTGTGAGAGAGATTTTATATTATTTTTAAGGACAATTTATATTTTAAATATAATGTATTAAAATTAATATTTTCACATTTTTGTTCTAATTGAAATTAAAAATTATTTAAAAATTAATTTATTTTTATATATTAAATAATATGACTTAATAAAAATATATATTAAATAATATAAATATATTATTAAATTATTACTTACTTTATTTTTATAAGATAGATGTACATAAAAAATAATTAAAAATTACATCCATTAATTATCACAAATTCTCATCAACTTCACAAATTAATAATCTATTTAAATTTTTATTCCTAAAAATATTAATATTTAATAAAAATATTATAAATAATATTATTATTAATAATGGTAGAACTGTATAATGCACAAAATTTTTATTATTGTACTGAAACAAAGTCTTTGATAAATTAGTTAGAATAAGAACTAATAAAGAAATAATGATTTTGTTTAAAAAAATATTAAAATTTTAAAATAATGACACATTATTCTCAATTTCAGAGAAATATTTTACTTTCAATAAAAAATTTATAATAACATTTAAATAATAAAATATTAAATTTAAAACTACTAATTTAGCTCCAATTATTTTTCAGTTTCAAAAAGAAAGATGTAATATTTAAAAATAAATAAAAATTTAAGAAAATATTTATGATATTTTTTAAATAATTAAATTTTATAAAATAAAATTAAACCTACATATTAGTTTTAATCTGATTATAGTTTAAATTACTCGTAATAATATATAATTATATAAATTGTCTGTAATATTTGCTTTGTTAGGAAAAGAATTTAGTATCAATTTTAATTTAATAATAGTTTAAATTATTTTTAATAATAATATTCAATAGTATATATTACTTACAATAAATGTGTTTCGTTAAATTATCATTTGTATCCCTATTATAAATAATAAATATTTATAGATATGTTTAATTCAAATAATTGCCATACAATACTAATTTACCTCTTTTTTTCAACAATTGTAAAAGTAATTATCATGATTTTTTTTATGAGGATGAAAACTGATTACTTTAGTTTTCTCTCTTTCACAATAGTTATTAAATTTTAAATTTTAAATATTTATATATTAATGCGTAATCTCTTTTATATATTTTATAAACTATTAAATTGTAAATTATAATATTTTCAATCCATTAATTTTAAAATGTAATATTTGCATCTATAAAATTTCACCGTTCTAAATCTGTAAGTTAACATGCAATATTATAAATGCGTAATATTATAAACGATAAATAAAATTTTGAATTTTAAATATTTTAATTATAAATATAAAAATTAATAATTATAATCTATTTATAAGCATGAAATAAATTTTTAAATTTTAAATATTACAATTGTAAAATATTATGCAATATTTAATATATTTTTATTAAAATATTTTTGACTTAAATCCATTTTTAGTTTTTATAGTTCATAAATGTATAATTTTAGTTCTTATAAAAATTTAATTGTATATTTAAACAAACTATGTTAATGTAATTATAATTGATAATATATGTGATTATCTTATATATATAATATATTTAAAAATTAAAAATATAATTATTTAAAAAATTTATTTGAAAAAATAATAATTTATAAAATATAGTAAAACAATTTTTTTAAATTATTAATTTTCAAATTAAATAAGTTAGTTGTATATTATTAATCATGATCACATCAATATTTATCATTTAAATTTTGCATAATATATTTAAAAATTGAAAATTTAATTATTTTAAAAAATATTTTATAAAATATATTTTTTATTTTAAAATTTATTAATTTTTAATATAAATAAGTTAATTGCATATTAATCATGGTCACATTAACAATTTTTTTTGTTTAGTTTTAGATGTATATTAATAATGAATTAAAATTGTTCAATTTTAAAAATAAACATGCAATTAAAATTTTATAAAAATCAAAATTACACATTTATAAAATTATAAGAATCAAAAATAGATTTAATGCAATATTTTTTTAAAATAATTGATTGATAATATATGTCCTGTTAAATAATACATAAAATAATAAATAAGCTGCAAAAGTTACCTTTTTAATTATGTGTGTATAAAATAGTCAATATTGTCCATTCTTCAGGTGAAAAAAAATGACTATATTTTTCTCTTTTATATAAATTTAAATGTTAATATACAATCTCTTTTGTATATTTTATAAACTATTAAATTATAAATTATAAATGTTTTTAATTCATTAATTTTAAAGTGTAATCTTTACACCAATGAAATTTCATCCTTTTAAATATGAAAGTTAACATGCAATATTATAAATGTGTAATATTATAAAATTTTATAAACACGAACAACAAATTTAATTTTAAATATATTAATTATAAATATAACAAATAATAATTATAATTTATTTATAAATATGAAATAAATTCTTAAAATTTAAATATTATTTAATATTTAATCTATTTTTATTATTATTAAAATATTTTTTAATCAATCAATTAAGTAATATATCCTATTAAATTATTTGATTACTTATTTTTATAATTAAATTTTAATGTAAAAATAATAAATAGACTAAAAAGTTATCATTTTTAATTATACGTACACCAAATAAACAATATTATTTTATTTTTTAAATAAAGTGATTATCATTTTTTCTTTATAACAATAAATTTATATAATATTATTTATATACACATACAAATAAAAAAATATCATATTACACTGATATAATTTTATTAATTATTACACTATCTAATAATTTTATATAAAATATAAATTTTATTGATCAAATTGTTAAATTATAATTTTACATTATCTATTATTCATATCAAACTTTGTAAAAATTAAATAATAATTAGATAATTAAATTATTTATAAAAACAAGCCACATAAATTGAAGTTAGATATTATTCACTTCATTCTAAAATAAGTTAGGTTAAGGTTGTTTTACAAAGATTAAAAAAAATAATCCTTCATGAGTGAAATAATTTTGCTAAATTATCCTTATTGATTACTAAAAAAAATGATGGATGCAATACTTAAAAATCATCATGTATATTTATTTTGCGACAAAAACAGAATAATAAAATTAACGTTTCATAAAAAAATATAAAACAGAGCATTTACTTAAAAGCATGTTTTGTGAAAAAGAGTTCCCTATCCCTATCTAATAAAAAAGGATTACATGATCCTTAACAAATCTTATTCGATATTGCAAATCTCAAAATTGTTTATAAAAAAATATATCTAACTATATTAGCGTCTATAACGTATGTTTTTTTTTTTTTTTTACAATACTAATCAATGAGGCCTAGTTTACTTAATATAATTTTTTTTTATTTTATGTTAAAATATCACTTATTTTGGAATGAATAAAATACTATTTTGCTAAACCTTCCTAAAAGCCTCTATTATTTAGCATTTACCTAATAATGAAAGTAAAATACAATTAAACATTATTAAAACTTTAGATCAAATGACAACAAGCATTTCAAAAGTGTGTTTGGCAAAACTGGTTCATAAACTAGCTAAGCTATTGAAAATTCATAAGCTAAAAGGTATAGACTGAAAAAAAAAAATTGAAATTAATTGATTAATTTGAAAACGTATAATAAAACTAGTTAACGAGCTAATTAATAAATATAAAATAACATAAAATAATTTATATATATAATTATTATTTTAATATTTGAATTTATTTTTAATAATTTATCATCTTAAAAATTAGGATACAATTAAAAAGAATATATATTACAAAGGAAAGACGAAGATCTTAGTTTTGAAAGCAATAGGCAACCATAGTTGTTTTTGTTTATGATGTGTTTCCTTCTTCTTCTTTTTAAGAAAATATACTTTAATTAAATAAACTTATATTGTTTGAAAATATATTTTAATATTTGTATAATTTTTTAATAATATTATTTCAGAATAAAAAGAATAATTTTATTCTTTATAATTTTAAATTTATCAAATTTTGTTTAGTGACCAATTATTTTAATTAAAATAAAAAAATATAGAAACTAGTTAATAAAAAAAGTAAAAGAATATTTAAATAAATAAATGAAAATAGAAAAAGCTAATAACTTATAAGTTAAAAATTAATTAAAGTAGCCTTTAAAAATAAACTAAAAAAAATACTAAATTAAACTCATGGCTCAAATATGTTTATTTCAATCAAAATATGTTATAAGTTATCCAAACTAACTTATAAACTATTAGAGTAACTTGGGAAGCACATTTTAAGACTAAAGACATGTTTAAATAAATTTATTTAAAAAACTAAAATTTAATTATGTAAAAATTAATATGTAATTTTTTTCTTATATAAATTTTTAATTTATGTATACAGTTAATTTTAACTTGTAATTCTTCTAAAAATATTTATAAAAAAATTATAGAAACAAGCCTTAATAAAATTTTAAGATATGTTTTGATGAGGTGATTTTGTCTCTACTCTGTAGTTGATTTAATTCTCCCTTCTTAAACCTTAAAGAAAATTGCAATTAAATTAGATTCGAATTACGAGTATAAATAATAGTAGTGGAAAGTGTTAGCTTATTGTAATGGAGGAAAGAAACTAGAAGGGTGGATGTTAAGAAATGTGGAAGAAGTTAATTAAAATTGTGATGCTTAAAAGAAAACAAATTGAAAGTGATTGATACGAAAAGAAAAGTCCGATACGCATAGACCGAATGAAATAGTGGTTGCGGAAGAAATTGTTTGAAAGGTAAACAAGTAGATAGGAGAAGAAAGTTGGAAATAATTATAAGGATAGCAAAAGTTGAAAATGTAATTTGATTATTCAAATGATAAGGATGAGTAATCTAAGACTTATCCATAAAATTAAATAAAGAAGAAAAAGAAGAAGAAGAAGAAGAAGAAGAAGAGGGTGGGAGAATTGGAGGGTTATAAAGTCAAATACATGAAATGAAATGGTTTGATTTGATGATTCGAAATGAGTCATAGGCACGTAATGTTTGAAGAAGAAGTTATGGGTTTTGTTTTAGAAAAAGAAAAATAATAATTTTAGGCAAAGAGAAAGAAAAGAAAAATAATATATCGAAATGAGACAGCGAAGAAGAATGAGGAAACAGAAGAAGGTTTGGGTTTGCTTGAAGGAGCAAAGAAAGAGCAAAGAAAGAGCAAAGGCTAAAGACTAAGGCTAAGGCTGCGGGGTCCACGTCCATTGTATGTGAAAAGACAAATAAAGCCTCGCTCACATTGTTTTTTTTTTTTTTTTTTTGAGTTTTGACAGTACAATAGAAGAATACAATAATGTCTCTTTCTTGTTTGTTGGTACTTTTGCTGTGTTAGGGTTGTAATGTAAGTAATATGAAGAATGAATGAATGAATGAATGATTATAGTCCAAGTCCAATGACAGGTTGTTCCAGGAATGCTACGTGTCCATAATCCATATATATATATATATATTACTTTTGTCTTTCCACAATTAATGAATTCTGCTCCGCCACCAATGCCTCCTCTCTTTTTATTCTCCCTCACACCTCTGTTATCTTTCTTCATAACTTTTCTGTTTTTTCACTATTTTTATTTACTTTAAATATGAAAAACAAACTGACTTTTGTTTTCTAACTTATCTATTCTAACAAAAAATCAAATTAATTAAGAGAATAGAAAAATAAAATAAAAGCTTTACTCTTTAAAATTCATATTCTAATCTATAAAGAAGCAGTAGATTTCAATTTTTAATTTAAAAACAACTTAACAAATTACACCTATTTTTTTTTTCTTTCATGCTTTAGATTATATGTATTACTTTGATTTTACTCATTCTTACTTTGACAACATAGCTTTTGTACTAGGATTATATTATGTAAAGATATTCTTTATTAAGTATAAAACATTATTAATAATTAAATTATATAATTTATAAAAGACTTAGATAATTTTTTCAGTTAATATAAAATAAGATATTTTTTATTTTTATTTTTTGTTTTAATATTTTAAAAATTATAATTTTTTATTTTAATCACTGAATAGTGATTAAAAAAATTAAATTTTTTTTAAAAAAATTAAAATAAAAAATCAACTATTTTATAAAAATCAAAATAATTTTTAAGTCTTAAAAAATATAAGATATTAAATTAAGTCAAGACGACTTGAAAATTAACTTGAATTTATCTTATCACATCATTTTAATTTTCAAAATCTAAACATGCTAAAATTAACTTTAAATTGAGTTGAATCAGTAGAATAAGACAAGTCATGGCCCCTACTTATTTTTTCTTGCTAATGAATGGATAAAATACTAATAATAAGATAAAATATAAATCAAATTTTTCATACCTCTCGTAGGAAGGTTTTTAATCAAATGATAATATGTAATTTTTAATAATAAATAACATCTGTTAAAATATATACTGCAAAATTTTTACTAATATAAATTTATAAACCATATACACTTTTTTGATAAAAAAAAAAACTACACACAGTTATCTTAAATATTGCACTAACATAGAATTTATAAATATATATTAACTGATATGAAAAATCAAATTGAATATTTCATATCATGGAAGACGTGAATCAACTGTCATAAAAAGTTTGATAAAAAAAAAAAACTGTGATAAAGAGTTTTGTTATCAATAATAATTATACTCAATTTAATGAAGATTATTTCTACATGATACATGTTGTCTAAACAAAATCGAACACCTCATTCTTTTTTTAAAACAAGCTTTACTTGTGTATAATGATGAATAGACTTTTCAATAAAGAAATAGGGTGCGTAAACTTTTTTTTTTTTTGTGTCTACCCAAAATAATCATTTATTTGTTCATGTACATGACAGATGATTGATAAATAAAAGCATATTGTACGTTAAATTAATTGAATATACATGAAGTCATTAAATCATACTATATAGTTGAATGCAATCTTATCTGACTATCTGAGATAGTTGATTCAATTCTAACTGCTATTTTTTTTTTTATTTAAATTCTGGCTCTCTTGAAAAGTATTACTAATACCAAACTTCTTTTTTAAAAACAAAACTATAATATTCGTCTATTATAAAAGTTTATTTACAGTAGAAGAGAAAAAAAAAAGTTATGAAAATTACTGTGAATTTGAGATACTTAATATTTTTGTTTAATATTTATTAACTGATGAATTTATAATATATTTAAAACATTATTAAATGTAATTATTCACCGATTGAGTACTTTCTAATTGTCAAATATTGAAAAAAAATCAAAAGTAAAACACACTTTTGAAAGAAGCTTAAATTATATAATTTGTTCTTATTTTAAAATCATATCTTATTCTTCTAATAGACTAAAATATGTAATAATTTATTTTTTTAACCTAGACAGGTCTGTTAATATTTGTTACTGATTATGAAAAGGCCAGATTATAACTCTATTTTCATACAACTTTAAAATTAATCGTAATTCATTTTAAATATCATATTATCAATCTTAAGATTTTAATAAATTAAACAATGTTCTATATACTCATGTAATCAACTTTAAAACTTTAAATGTAATATTTATTTTATCTTATGAAATTTTAAACTAAGTACTGATAATGTTTAGTCATAAAAAGAAATTAAAAGAAATTAACATATAGTATATATTAAAATTTAAAAAATGGAGTGAAAACATAGCCTGAGAATGCCAATGAGCTAATCTTCTTCATTCCCACCACCTTTAACAGCTTATTGCTCATAAAGTCAATGATTCGAATTTGCTCTATCGTTTTTAATCACCACTTGCTCCCGTAAGATTAATTTTTTGAACTATTCCGTAAACGATAGAAGTAACAATACATTCTAATAATAAATACAAATTACTATCAATACTGGTAATTTGAATTTTTATTTATTAATTAATAATTGAATATTTTATTTAATAACATATTAAGTTATTTAATCACCACTTGCTCCCGTAAGATTAATTTTATTTATTATTTAATAATAACATATTAATTTTATTAATAAATTTGTTTTTATTTAATAAATTCTTTATACTAATTCATTTAATTCCAATAAAATTTAGATTAGTTGTAAAAAAGATATGTTAAAAAGAATATCTTACTAATACGTCTCAACTAATAGTAATTATACAACAACTTGATTTGTGTCATTTATTTATAGTACTCAAATGTAAAGGTTTTGTCTTCCCTCCTTGGATCATCGTTACTCAAACATTGGATGTATATCGTTAGCTGGTATATACACACACAAAAAAAAAAAAAATATAAATTTTTGGATACACGAGCACCGAATATTGGAATCGGTTATCAATACATGTGTTCCAAAAGACAATACCTCCGTACAAAAATAACAATACAAACATTATGTGTTTTGCTTAAGTTATTTAAAAAATATTTTTTTTTTTATCAAAATTTCAAATAACTTGAAAAATGATTTTTAAATACTGACAAATATTAAAACTAAAGTTTTAGATTTTTACAGACTTAAAAAATGTTTTGTATACAAGTAAGGAAACCGATTGGCAATAGTGTAATTAGCAAACACGACATTACAAAAAAAGTAGATTCTAATTGCTTTTGGTTGGTCTTTCCTTCTCACTTTCGTTTTCGGCCATTCTCTGCAACTTTAGCTTTAGCACGGCATGACTTGGCAACTGTATAATCCTTTGAATGATTAATTTAATTTATGGCCATTTACAGGTCGCCTGTGATACTACTGTGTTTGAAGGAAGACAATCAGCTTTTAAACCATTCAAATGTTTAATTTTTATTTATTCAGGTAAAAATTTACCTTGTGTTTGGTAAGAAAAAAAAAAAAGACATGGAGAGGAAAAATAGGTAGGTGAAAAAAAAGAAAAGGATTATTTAATCAAAGAAAAATAAAATAAAATAAAATAAAAAATATTTAAATTAAAATTATTTGATAGATAAAAAATAAAAAAATTAATTTTAAATAAAAGTATTTTTTATCATATTTTTATGACTATTATTATTATTATTGATTATAAATATATATAATTAATAATCAATTATATATAAACGAAAAATGTGTCGGAATCTCACTTTATTGTTTATTTTTGTAGTTTTTTTTTCATATTTGTGTGGTGAAATTTTTTGACGTGAGTCTTATAAGATTTTAAAAAAGTTGTCGATATTTTGATCCTAATAAACTGATTAAAAGTGAAAAAAAATTGTATATATATTTTACTTTCGACCCGCTTTTACATATAAAATGGGCAGCAACAAAACAGTGTAGTTTGGAATGATTTGAAAAAGAAGGAAATTTATGTTTGGTAAAGGACGAAAATAGTGTCTTTTTTTAAATAAAAAAAAAAAAGTAAATAGAACAGAGAAGATTGTAGCTTTCCACAATTTTAACTGGGATTGGTTTTGGTGTTGTCCGTGATGCGTTTTTAAATGATGTTAATAAGAACACGGCATTCAATATTGATAACGTTAGAAGCAATGTTACTTGCCAAAGGAGACAATGGAACGTTCATGTTGACGTTGATATTATGATTATTATTTTGAAAATCAAGTTGTGATTGATTCTCACTAAAATTATTCTTTGGGAAGTATTTAGAAACCGGGGCTTGTTTATCTCAAGTAATTATAGGATTTATTGAAGGAGAAAAACAGCATCAGCTAATTGAAAAACAAAAATAGGGATTGGTTTGCTAAAAAGAGATGTGATTGTTGGTTTAAAAATATGGAAAGGGTAGATAAAAAAAAAAAAATGATTAAGGGGAGGGGACCCACAACGTCGAAACAAAGTGGTGTATCTGCTGGCATGACAGACTGGTATCGACCATCATACAACAACCACTGCCCATCAGTCTCTCTTCTCTTTTAGACCCTTCGTTTGGCTTCCCTTTCAACTCAACAACAACAACAACAACAACATCCCTTCCCTCAAATTCCTTCCTTTTTCTTTTTGTTCTTACTTTTATTTCGACTACTCTTCACCATCCATGGCCGAGGAACCCCAGAAACCAGCTTCCACTGAAGAAGTGGTGCCCATCGTTGACCCTGTTCCTGCAGACAAACCACTAACTATCCAAGCTCAAGCTCAAGCTCAAGCTGAAGAAAAGCCAGCAAGCACCGAAACTGAAGCTGAAGCTGAAGCTGGAGAGAAGGCCGCAGAAAGCATCCAAGAGGAAGTGGCGGCGGAAGCAGAGAAGGCCCAGAGTGGTGTAGAAGACAAAATTTCTCAATCGGTTTCGTTCAAGGAGGAGACCAACGTGGTTGGCGACCTCCCCGAGGCGCAGAAGAAAGCCCTCGATGAGCTTAAGAAGCTTGTTCAAGAAGCGCTCAACAACCACCAGCTAACTGCTCCCAAGCCCCCCACTCCAGAACCAGAGAAGAAGAAACCAGGCGTCGCAGCAGCAGCAGCAGAGAAGAAGGAAATAGAACAAGTCATAGAAGAGAAGAAGGAAGAAGAACAAGTCACAGAAGAGAAGAAGGAAGAAGAACAAGTCACAGAAGAGAAGAAGGAAGAAGAAGCTGTCACACAAGAGAAGAAGGAAATAGAACAAGTCATAGAAGAGAAGAGGGAAGAAAAACAAGTGACAGAAGAGAAGAAGGAAGTAGAAGGAGTGACATTTGAGAAGAAGGAAGAAGAACAAGTGACAGAAGAGAAGAAGGAAGAAGAACAAGTGAGTGAAGAGAAGAAGGAAGAAGAACAAGTGAGTGAAGAGAAGAAGGAAGTAGAAATAAAAGAAGAGAAGAAGGAAGTGGAAGTGACAGAAGAAAAAGCGGAAGGTATTAAGGAAAGGATAGTGGTGGAGGAAGTTGCGGCTGCTGCTGCTGCTGCTGCTGCTGCTGCTGCTGCTACTAATCCAGAAGAAGTTGAGATATGGGGAATTCCCCTGCTGGCGGACGAGAGGAGCGACGTGATTCTGCTTAAGTTTCTGAGGGCGAGGGATTTCAAGGTGAAAGAGGCCTTGAGCATGATCAGAAACACGGTGCGTTGGCGAAAGGAATTTGGAATTGACAGTCTTGTCCTGGAAGATCTTGGAAGTGATTGGGACAAGGTGGTGTTCACGGAAGGATACGACAAACAGGGACACCAAGTGTGCTACAACGTGTTCGGTGAGTTTGAGGATAAGGAGTTGTACAACAAGACGTTTTCTGATGAGGAGAAGAGGAACAAGTTCATAAGGTGGAGGATTCAGTTGTTGGAGAAGAGTGTGAGAAGCCTGGACTTCTCTCCGACTGCTATCTCAACAATTGTCCAGGTCAACGACCTTAAAAACTCTCCTGGACTTGGCAAGAGAGAACTAAGGCAGGCCACCAAACAGGCCCTTCAATTGCTTCAGGATAACTACCCTGAGTTTGTGGCAAAGCAGGTACCCACTATATTTATATATTATATACCTTATTTATAACATATATATATATATTTATTCAATTTCTTTTCTGCAGATATTTATCAATGTTCCCTGGTGGTACCTTGCCTTTTATAGGATGATCAGTCCCTTCTTCACTCAGAGGACCAAGAGTAAATTTGTATTTGCTGGCCCATCCAAATCTGCCGAAACCCTTTTCAAGTATTTCTCTCTTTCTCCTTCTCAGCACCATTGCTATTTATTATTAGTGTAATAATAAGTTCTTGTTGACATGATATGACAATATTCATACATATCTTTTGTATTTGTGCTTGGATTGGACGGGATAGATATATAGCTCCTGAGCTGGTGCCGGTTCAATATGGTGGATTGAGCAGAGAGGGTGAACAAGAATTCACCACTGCTGATCCTGTTACGGAGGTTACAATTAAACCCACAACTAAACATGCTGTTGAGTTCCCAGTTTCTGAGGTGAGCTGTCCCAGTTCAACAAGACGTACATAATTTTTTAGTACTTTACTTATTAATAAATAAATAAATAAATAAATAAATGTTTGATATATTGTATTTTGAACCTGCAGAAAAGCCATTTAGTTTGGGAAATCAGAGTGGTGGGTTGGGATGTGAACTACGGAGCTGAATTTGTGCCGAGCACTGAGGATGGATACACTGTGATAGTGCAGAAGAGCAGGAAAATTGCTCCCGCTGATGAGACCGTAATTAGTAACGGTTTCAAGACTGGTGAAGGTGGTAAGGTTATACTCACTATAGATAACCAAACATCTAAGAAGAAGAAAGTCCTCTACAGGTCCAAGATCAAACCCATCTCAGAGTGAATAAGTAAGTTGGAAAGAATAATCTCTTAAATTCCCATTCGTGATTGAGAGAGACAATTGCCAATAATTTACTGTCATTGTCATATATATATATATATATATTCATCATTGTTACGACGTCAACAAGAAGAAGAAGAAGAAGAAGAACATTGTGCTCTGGGGTTGGGAGTGGGGAATTGATTCTTTGATACTGGGTTTCTTTTCTTCATTTGCTTTATAAATTATTTTGTTTCCAGTCTGAGATTGGGCAATTTCATTCACGCTTAGTCTCTTACTGTAATTTGCTATTTTCTTTATTTGGGTTTCGAATTGGATAAAACCTTTGCTGCTTGGAAATTTCTGAAATGCTTCCTACCCGCTGAGTGATGTGGGTTTGGTTCATTTGTACATGAAAATTTTATGTCTGTTTGCTTTGTCATACTCTTATGCCTGTAAAGTTTGTTTAATTGTGATCATGTATTCCTTATTCTCGTATATATAATTAAAATTTATTTCATTGTTTCTGCTATTTTTCTTCAATTTTTACTTGAAATTTTATTTACTGCTTCCCACTTTTGCCTGCATATTCTTCCTTTTACTAGTTTCGACTTTCCAAGGCTACATTGATATATACATAGATAGGGAGTGGATCAATTGACATTATTAGGTTTTACTACTTCCGTCAAACTCTTTTAAAGTATTCTCTTCCTTTTTATTAGATTTTTTATTATTAATTTACACTTATTAACAAATTGATTATATTTATGTATTAATATATTAAATTTATAGATAATTATAATATTTTTTAAATTTATTCTTAAT
>JAMLFT010000763.1:0-36941 GCA_026544285.1 Pachyrhizus erosus | reverse complement strand
TATCTTAAAATGTATGTATTTTTATTTTATATATTCAATATAAATTCATGATTTATAAATTTAAAATATATATTATGTCCTAATTTATTCAGTTTAAATACATATTAAGTTAGAAAAATAAATATAAATTTAATCAATAGTATAAGATAATATATAAAAAAATAATAAAGATGATATAACGTATGCTATTCACTAAAGGTTAATTATATCATAATTATTTAAAATTTATTTTTAAGTTTATGTGAAATAATTTATAAATATAAGATAAATTAAAAAAATAGAAATATAGGCAATAAATGGTATATCAATACTAAAAATAAATACTTATTAAATGTATTAATGTTTTAATAAAAATTAATAATTTTTAAATTTAAAACTAAACAATATATTTTAATATTTATTTATTATGTTTAAAAATATTTTAAATTAAAAAAAAATAAATTTAATTTTAATCAATAAAAGATAAAAAATAAAAATACTATAAATATCTTATTTTTAATTACATTATTGGCTAAATATAATTAGTGAATTGTAAATTTAAAACTAAATAATAGTTTCTATCTTTCATAGTGAGTTTAGATATATATTCAGTTGATCTTTTTAAGGCATATTGAGTTTTAAAATAAATGTAAAGTTAATCAATAGTATAAGACCAATTAAAAAATATAGAGAGAGAGAGATTACACAGGATATGTTATTCATTAAACCTTGAGTATATGATAATTATTTAATTTTTCAAAAGTTAATATTAAGTAATTTAATTAACAGTATAATATAAGATAAATTAAAAAATGAAAATATAGAGCATTAATAATATAATAATGTTAAAAATATGTACTTATTAATTGCATTAATAATTGAATATAAATAAAAAATTTGTAAGTTTAAAATCAAACAATATATTTTATCATTTATTTATTTAAAAATATGTTCAATTAAAAAAATAAATGTAATGTTAATAAAAAAAACTAAAAAAAAACTAAATATATTTAAAATATTTTTTAAATATAAAAATATATTTGGTGCTATTATTTTTTTGTTCTCTTTATTTTTATAATTTGAATATCTTATCATCAATTTTTTAGTTATTTCCAATTTTTAATTTATTAAATATTTTTATCCTTTTTATTGAAAAAAATATACTTTTATGTTTTATTTAATTAGATATTTTATTTTCATATTTTTTATTAAAATATTTGAGATTGAGAAATTTTATCCATTCAAAATTAATGTGTCACGTAATCAGATGACACATGATAACAATACATTGATTCAATAAAAATTTATTTACATTTATAATAATATTTAATTATTACATTGCATTTAATTATTGATAAATATCAAAATTGATCTTTATTATTACTGTTAATACCTAATTATTATTATTTAATTTGATTTATTTATTTTTTGTCAATATTATTATTAATATTATTATTTGATTATTTGATTTGAATTTTAATATTCTATAATATTATATAAAGTTGTAAAAAAAATATTAGAAATTTTTTTATCCAAAATAAGAATAATATTAATTGTTTTGTTAGCATGTAATTATAAAAAGATAAATTTGTAGTCAATATTATTTTTACATTAAAAATTAATTCTACAAATTAATATGTACTTATTAATTACATTAATACAAGAACACTAAAATTTATTTAACAGTAGTATCAATACCCAATTTTGTCGGGAAAATAAAAATAAGATGCAAAAAAAAAATGACAAAAGAAATTAAAAGACAATGACAAAAAATAGTAAAAGTTAATTTAAAAAAAAACATGTTCAAAAGTTTTTTAATGTAATATTTTTTCTATCTTTTGAATGTCTATAGCTTAGTTAAAAAAAGTGAGAGAACAAAAATGTTAATAAAAAATTTACAAATAGATCGATTTACTTTGTTTTTCTTTATAAAGAAAAAATTAAAATTAAAATAATTAATATATTTTATTTTTAATGTTTTCTTAAAATAAAATTTCTCTCTACTCACCAAATATCACTCATGTTGCTAACGATTACATTACATGCCTCTGATTTACACTCACAAAGACACCCTCCTTTTGTCCTTTCCTCCTTTCCTCAGCAAATTGGCACACACAATCTCATCCATTTTTTTTTTCTGGCAACGTCTCAAGACTGTACTCACGTACACTACACACAACACACAACACATTGTTCTTCTCTCTTTCCACTCACCTACACTACACACAGCACATTTTCTCTTTCCACTGATGCTGCACACACTCACTCACATCCTCTAATTTCAGTACACCTCACAGGTACGACAGAGCACTACAACTATCCCTCTCTCTGGTCTGGACCCCTCTGATTGTTCTTGACTTCTCACCCTCAATAGCACCTCCCACGTATGAACCTTGAATATGGAAAGCTAACTCTTTCTCTCACAAATCTAACACCTTCATAATGATTTCCATCGAACAGCCATACCAACAAATATGGCTCTCTTCCACTTCCACTGAACCACTGTAGTATCATCCAAAGTATCCCCCGTGCCTGTGTTAGTCATCAACAACTAACGATCAAATGGTTAATGGATATTTTTCTTTCCCTAGTTCATTATTTACTTTAACTTGTTAGGTATTCAATGTATTTATTCGCGGAATTTGAACTTGTTGTATTGGACCAGATTTTAAACTTTCGTCCATTTATTTTATTTTCTGTGTATTATGGCTTCGTTGGTGTTCCATTATGGCTGTGAGTTTGTGTTGGTTAAAACGAGACCAAGATTTCGTCTGTTTGTGTGATGGAGTTTGCATTTTTGGTTACTGTGGATGTCACATCTTTAGAATGCTTTGTTCTTTAAGCTTTCCGTTAAAAATGATAAAATAATGTATTAAGAAGGTGGTAAATAATGTATTAACCAAGATTATGGCATGTTCATTTTTCTCGACAGATTCATTGTTACTTTTAGTTGTCCTTTTTGTATTGCTAACATAATTCCCAGCTATCTTTATTATTTTCCTTTTAATCTAGACTTCATTCGGTGTTGATGTTAGTCTTGAATGGTGTTATCCCTAAGTAAGGCTAGGTCATAAAGCCTGACATAAGCAAAGTAAAAATCAATCTTATAGTAATAAATATTTGACACAATGAATAAAAAAATATAATAACTAACCAAGTTAGTTAAAAACAAATTAGCTTTTTTTTTATCCATCTTCCTATAGTTTAGTTTTAGCGTATTTGAAATTGGTGATAAACCTAATTGTTGAGGTTTCCTTTACGTAACAAAATCAATGTTTTATTTCCGTTACCTCATTTAAGTTTTATAATAAGATTAATCTCCTAATACCTTTTGGAAAATATATAAATAATAAACAAATGACATATGCAATTCGTCTCTCTTTCTGTATGTTTTGCTTCCGTTGTTAATGTAAGTTTAGTTGAAAAAAAAATCATAAATAAATAAAAGAAAGAAATGTAAGTTTAGTTGAAAAAAAAATCGTAAATAAATAAAAGACAAATACCGATCAAGTCATTTACAAAGATGACTGCGTAATTGATAATATATATATTATTCCTTATAATAAGTATCTATTTGTAAAATACAATCTCCATATAAATATAAAATGGTATAACTAGTCTCGATTTAATAAAATAGTGTAACCATATACTCACTATTATTCTACCTCAAAGACAAATTAGCATCTCAATACAAGCATATTATAAAAAAATATCCCAATTAAAAGTTCAAAATAAAATTATACAGGATAAATTTAAATTTTTATGACTTTACAAAAAGAAAATGAATGCAAATGTCGTGTCTCCCTTTTGGGACAGTGAAGCGGTGCACGACATATGAGCCATTTGGAAGGCGCGATAATTAAAATTTTAATTTACGGTTGTAATCAAATTTTAATACAAAACTTACATACAGTTTTTTATTTTTTTTAACTATTTATTTTATTCGATGAGTAGTGCAGTAAAGTTTGCATGCAATTGAGATAAAATTATAATTTTGATAGGAAAATAACATAAAAAGAACACTAATAAAATAATATCTAAATTTTATTCTATATAGCCTTCACTTATCGGAGGCAAATCTGTTTTCTGTTTCCTGCTTTCCTGTATAGATATTAGATAATGCCTCTAAGTCCTTTTTCGCAGTCTGGTCCCTATCTGGTTGCAAAGTAGATTGAATAAAGATAAAATTATTCAGTGTTTACAATTCATCACCACGAATTTTGCTTTCAACATTTTGTGATCAATTTTGAAGTCATGAGTTGCGATGCAGATTAGGACGTTGATAAATGTGGGCCCAACAAGCTCACTCAAATACTTACTTAGTCAAAGCCACCATAATGATGATTGGAATTGTATTACCCGTCAGTTACATGTTCCGAATACGTTTAATCACTTGTGCTGGCGGCTTCTAGGTGGAGAAAACTTTACTTTTTTTTTTTTTTTTCATTTTCTAAATTTGTCTCTGTCTCTTCTTCTTCCTCACGAGAAATTCTCCCTTTCTTCAACCATTTTCTCTGTCTGAAACCTTCCATGCCACTGGATACAGACACCAGAACAAAAATCACCATTGAAAAGAAAAAACACCACCGAACACCAGAACAAGAATCACCGCCGCGGAATCAAATGAAGAGTTAAAACTCCACCACTCAACACTGTGCAACTCAGACCCAGAAAACCCCCACATACATGAAATCATTAACACACATACCCACATTGAGATCCACCTTCAAAATCGGATCTTTAGGCCGAACATTCGAGTACGAGATTACACGCGCAACACGTTGGTTTTTCCACTTGGAGAGTTCCCCAGTCAGGAGAGAGATGGATAGGGACAATTCGGGAAAAGTAAAAAAAATGTTAACCTTGTGATTAAAATAAAATAAATCTAAAGGTTAGAAACTAGTTTCCCACGGTGGGAAACTTCATTAGTTTTCCCACCCTAGAAGCCGCCATTGGTGCTTACGTTTTTGCCTTTAGACAAGGATTGAAAAGGCAGAAAAAAAAAATTCAAATAGTCTCTCTTTTTTATTTTCCTCGTTGGATTTCAGGGGCAATAGGTCCAAAATTAGGAATCTTTCACGTATTGGAAGATATTAATTGGAGGATGCAAAGTGTGGCCCAGGGACTAATCTTCATACTGTGTTGCTATTCCAAGAACACGGTTCTGATATACTATAAACGTCGATATAAGGAAAAGAGGCTCAGAATTTGTGGATTTGAAATTATTGGAAATTTTGTTTAGTTTACATAGGTGAACCACCAGTGTGAATCAACTAGCATAAGTTATTTCTCTCAATTAATAGTCGCGAAATTTAGTTTTGGATATTAATTTCTATTAAATACTTTTAACGTGCTTATGATAAAAATTAATAAACTTGACAATGATCATACATATAGTTTATAACTAGATGACAACAATGTTATATGAGGTGAATACGATAGTATCACGTCAAAATAGTACTAACAACTCATTGTCATGCTAAGTCAAAATTTAAGATAAGGATTATCTTAAATAACAAACTTTGAAGAACCGATTTAAATATTCTTAAAAAAAAAAGGACCACTTTAAATAAAGTCTTTTTATTGTATTATACATGTTTGTAAATATATAATTTGTTTTAATAAAATTGTGTGTTTTAATTATGACAGATGTTGTAAGCTGTGACAAATTATGTGTTTTAATTACGACAAATATTGATATAAGTTATCTTTTCTTCCTGATCTCTCCTTTGTATTTATTAGAGGAGTTTTCATTTGAAATTATAGAGCGTTGAAATAAAATTCCTATTTGTATAAGCTTATAAGCTTTTATTAAGTTTTTTTTTTCTCTGTAAAAACCTAATATAATGTTTATATCACATTCTCCTCTTTTTGAGAAGCAAGTATTCTCTAGAATTGCTCATACAAGGGGTCATGTGCCTTATGATCTACAAAGAACAATCCTCCTTGATGTGAGTAACAAAATTGAATCTTTATGACAATGTAGTGCTTTAATACGACTCACAAGGTGAAGGAGGGCTATAATATTTTTTCTTTTAACATTGTATTAATAATAAAATATTTTAATTTAATCTATAACATTTTTCAAATCATGATAGTTGTTATATTGATATTATTTATTTAGAAGGTTTAAATGTGAATTCGATCATTGAAAAATAGAGTCTTTTTTATTTTAATTTTTTGAAGAAAAAAAATTATAATCTTTTAATTTTTTTAAGTTTTAATTTCTGTTGTTAAGTAATTCTTGTGTTTTAGTTTTTATTATCTATTAAATGATAATGTAACATTTTATTTATTTATTACATTGTAAAGGAGTTTAACTCACGTCATAAAAAAATATGATAAAATAATTAAACATATTTTTTTTTAAACTTAATGTCATTAATTATTTTAAATACATAAATTTATAAAATTACACATGACTAAATTATTAGATTAACAAAATTGTTATTATAATATTATTTAATATTATTTTATAATAACAATAAAATTAATTTTTTTAAAAGATTTTTTTTTAAAATAATCAAAATAAAAAATTTAAAATTTTTAAAAATCAAATTTATATTTAAGTTTATTTTAAAATATATAGTATAATTTATCTTTCTTTAATTATATAATTATTTTATTATCATGTTATAGATGTAAAATATCTATTAATTTTTCAATAACTAATATTTGTTAACAAACATGTTTGACTATCTTTAATATATTCTTTTTTATTAATTATGTTTTTTTCTCTACCTATAAAATTTAAATTCAACATTTTAAAGAAAATCAAATACAATTTCACTCAAATCAATTTAATGTTAATTCTAGTTATATGATTTAATAATACATTATTTTTAATTTTATATATTATATGATTTGACAATTTTATCCTATCTGATAAGGAGTTTCAAGCAAATATAATTCTATAAAAAAATTAAGCTGAACAGGACGAAACTACACCCATCTTATGAATATTCATATTGAGTGATGAAACATTGATCTTTCTTTGTGAGGATATTTGAATTTTGTGCATTTGTCTTCTTTCGGGGGACGAGTTTGGCTGGTGTTCTGCAATAATTAAGATATAATTATGTCAATTACACAAGTCCCATGTTCTTACGTTCGCATGGTAGGATCAGGGTGTATAGAAAGAGACGCACGCTTTAACTGTAATTAGTGTAATACGTTAATTAAGATGTGTTAATTTACACTTCAAGAGCATAAGAGTGTATAGAAAAAGACGCTTTAACTGTAATTAGGGTAATACGTTAATTAAGATGTGCTAATTTACACTCCAAGAGCATAAGAGACTCCGAAAATAAGCAGAGAGATATCTATATTAGTCACAAAAATCGATATTTTTTCTATAACGATTTTGCTTAGGAGATTTATTTATTCACATGTGAACATACAAGTTGCAGCTCAAGCGAGAGTATTCGAAAGATTATAAAGCAAGAGTACTCGAAAGATCTTGGTATAAAGAAGTCACCTTTGCACAGACGTTGCAAATTTCTCACTTATTTTCTTATACATCGAATACCGAAGTTCCATTAATTTTCTGACTGATCTAAGATAAATTTAATTAGGAAAATTCTACCGTACGATTATAATTGAAAGAATTTTGATACTGTCATACGTTAATATTATACAAATAATTAATTTTATACAAAGAAAAAAATACAACAATAATAATAGTCAATTACATTAATTTTATATAATTTTATTTAAATAATTTATTTTATGTAAATTCTAATTAATCATGAAATAAATGTATTATAATATGAAGAATAAAAGACAATGTTCTAACATAACAATGGTGATGTTTGGATATTTTGCATGGACATGGCATTGGTCTTCCTTGCAATTACATATGGAGTTTACTCAAAGTGCTAGTATAAAATCTTAACCTTGAATCCAATTTCTTCAAACCATAATTTTTTTAACACTGCACTAGAATTGATTAACGGAGGATCTAGACGAAGGTTCTATGCTTTCTAGATGAGCCATAACACATGAACACCGTCAAAAACTCAATATCCATGTACCATTAGTATCAATTACTAATCATAGTTTCCAGTAAGAGGTACCAAAGATTCTCCATATAAAATATCGAAAATACTTTTAAGTTTCAACACCAACAGTATGGGGCAGCGTATATCCACAAATATAATGAGCTGCACACAAAATTAACTTTGTCACGAACTATGCCACCTTCCAAGAGCCTCACCAACACGAATTCTATCACCACGTCCAACACAGAACCTGAACTCTTGAGATGAATCGCCCTCATGGAGTTTCGAAATCGGAGCTTGGAAAACAAGCACAACTGTTGATCCCAAGTTGAAAGCACCTAACTGGGATCAACAACAGAAAAAAGGAACTACATTACACCAAATCTATTTTGTTAGCCCATAGTTCAGACGTAGTTTAAGTACAATAAACAAAAAAGAACCCAAATTCAACTGCACCTCTCTACAATCTCTCTACTTATTCTTAAAAGGAAAAAAATGACACATTTTCCCAAGTATGCTAATTCAAATATTCAATTATGGCCCTCTTAGATAGTTACGTATATTTTGTACTTGGTGCTTACTTTAATTTGTAACAGTGAATCGAGCACAGAAGTTCCAAAAAACAAATAACACTTCTAACCTCATCCCCTTTCTTGAGCAATCTGCCCACACCTTCACATTCATAAATCCGTTCTTCAGGAGGTTCTGCATGTAGAAACTTCTTCCTTGGCCTATTTGTACGAAGTTCAGGCTCAATGAAAAGCTGCCATGTTAGAGTTTAAACTAAAGACGTTAATGAAAATTCAAGTCAATGACAGGACATTAGCAACTGTAAATACAAAGAAATCATTCCAAGCCAATGGGTTATCTTTAAATATTGGGCCTGATAGCTTTAATTTTTCAATTCTGGTATCCCTATTTTTATAAAGGAAACTTGCTGTTGATCCATGAAAGCTGATATAGACAGGCATAATTACAAGTTATAGCATGTTTAGTGAACTTACTGGGAAAGAAACGCAAGATTTGCAAAATTAACAGATATTTTAGTCTTTTCCCAGAGTTGCGAACACTTTATGGACATTAGAGTACTATAACTACATCCTTAAGGAACAATGGGCAAACCTCAATTGACCCAATATTTGTGGCACCAATTGCAGCAAGTGCCATAAACCCTTCCTGCCATAGACCTTCAAGAATAACCTGAACAATTTATAGAGTTAAAAGTCAGTAGGTAATAATATATTGAAGAGTGAAAAAATTTAATCAGAGTGTCATAAATCAAATCCTGTGAGAATTGTAAAAGCAAAAAACACACAAGGCGAAATAAAGGCTATAATTCTGAAAGACAAGTGTGATGAACTTATTTATGAAGAAGAAACCATTAACTACTTGAGCTGTTAATCCAGTTATAAAGTGGTGAACGATAATATGATTTTATGATGGGATTCACCACCAGGTTAATGGATTCATCATAAATAAGTTCAACAAATAGTAATTCTCTCCAAAAAAAGAGCAGGGCTGGCAGAAGAGAAGATTAGAAAATTTCCCAGAGTTTATATGGAGTACCGAGTACACCTAGATAGAATGCCACTCCTACCAAGAACTAAATTCATAACAATTTAATTATTTCCCTAGAAAAATATTCAAATGAGAAGAATAGGTAAATTCAGAGAAATAGTCCCTTGCACTTAAACAATTAGTAGAACAGCTTCTAGTTTATTTTAAGAAATACATTTATTTTCAATGTAATGTTATAGATCAATGTGCCACTTAGCATAACTCAAGCAGTGAAAATTGGGTAGAATTACAGTAGAAGTCTTGATGTTCAATTTTTATTTAAATTGCAAAAATAAATAGATAAATAGAAACATGAGGCACTCAAAGGAAAGCTAAAAGAAAGGCACAACAGAATAACATTGACCATGGCAATCAGGTATCTATTACCCTCTCGTTCTCAATATAAAGATTTCTAATTGTTCTTGTAGCACGTTCATTCAAGGGATAAAGACGACCTGCAATATAAACAATAACCAAACAGATAATAAGAATATAGTAAAACTAATTACAAAATAATTAATGTGCTGCACGATAACCAATATATGCAAAACATGAAAATTTACACTTCTACTTCAGTATTTTCCCCCACCCAATTGTACAACTATTTTCATGATATGTATAATGAAGAGGTAGACATGCAGAGCTTTATAAAACAATTATCCACCCTGATTCTAAAAGCTGCACCTGTACCCCTCAGCAATAACTAATACAGAAAGGAATTTTCACCCCATGTTCCTTCTGGAAAGGGTTTCTGTTATGATTCTGTTAGATAGTTGTTAGCTGTCAATAAGTTAGTAATTAGAGAGTTAATTTGTTGGTTACTTAGTTGTTGGTATTTGTTAGTTTGCTGGACTAAGATTGAAAAGAATTAAGGTTGATCGCTATAAATAAGAGGAGGGGAGGGAAGAGAGGAGTTAACTTGTCATTTGTGAGAGAATTGGAACCTTTGGGCATTGGGAGGTGCAAACCCTTGAAGTTCTACAAGTTATACATCCATTTAGGTGGCTTTCACTCCTTCCCATGTTACTCCCTTTCTACTGGCTAGCTCTAAATGAAAGCACCAATTAGGATAATTCAAGCCCATCCCAAAAAAAATTGTGAATTTGGGTGAGAGAGCCTATGGCTTTAGTACCAAGCCTTTATCTTTGCTCAATAATGGATATAACAATTTTTATTTGCTCATAACAATAAATCATGGGTTACGTGATATCGTTATGCACAGTTAAAACAGATTAGCCAAATGTGTTGTTCTCAATTTGTTAGACTTTTAAGGCACGCATGAGATGGTTTACCAGAAAAATGCCTGCGCACAAGAATGTTCCAATCAGCTGGAGAGTGTATCCGATGGTAATCTCCAGGCTTCAAGTAAACCACACAGTAAAAAAGGCCTCTCTTTGGACTGAAATGGAAAATTTTAATGAAGTTTGGACTGTCAGGCATTACATTCAGCTTTTGGTGGGCCAGAGATCAATATAAAAAATCATATGCATTTATTGTGAAAAGGTTACAATTTTGGTAATAAACAAAATATATCAATATGGAATGCATGCATCTGAACCAAGCAAGCAATAGAAGTATTGAAATACAAAATTTGCTCATTACGTAGTTCAAATTACTTGTAAGTCTGCTTTATAACAGTATAACACTAATAAGAACCATACTGAAAGGGAAGTAGGGTTCATTTCTTGAAAAGATGACCCAAAAAATTATTATTGTCAATTAAAAAAGAAAAGGAATTTTCTCATTATAAAGATATCACAGAATCCTTGGGCTACTTATCCTATTAAGTCAAACAATCCGGATTTCAATTACAGTTGTGCCTGCAGAAGGCTTGCTAAATCACAAGTCTCCATGATTTGAAGTCAGTAAGCATTGTATGAAGGAAACTCAAATAACTTAAAAACCTATTTGAAGTACTCAAATGATGATTCTAAATATCCGTGATAATATGCATCATGAAAAAAGTCAACAGTAGATGCATGATGAAGATTTAGCTGTTAATTTGAGAGGATTGGCATGTGAATATATCAATCTGGGATTTTTCTTCAATAATCAAATCCTTCTACACTACAAATGCTTACAACCAGATGCAGTAAGACATTGGTAGCAGAAGGCAAATAGAAATACATCATCACATTACCGTGATGATGTTGGGTCCCAAACTTTTGGAGAAGCCAACAAAACTCTCCACCATGACTTCTTGTTCTTCTCAGTAGCTGTTATTGATTCACTATGCTCCTCTTGCACATCGCCATCATCTGTTGTTGGAAGGAAAGGGCTTGCACCAAGAAGAGAAAAAACTGAATATGAAAACCCTTTAACTTGTTCAATCATTGCCCCTGCTCCCTTCAACTCCCCAAATCTTAAAACTGTACCATCCACAGGACTAACCTGCAGAAAATAAATATGGTCAAACAGGTTATGTATCAATATCAACTGAAAATGGCACAAAGACATTTGAGATTTCCAAATAGCTGTTACCAGTTACCAGACATTGTGGATCAACATCAATAGGCCTAGAACCTTCTTTCAAAGTGCGAACAAAAAAATCCCTCAAAGAGGCATACTTGTCTAGTGGTAAAGCAGCTTCTTCTAAATCTGAGATATCGATAAGATTATAAGAATTAAGATCATATTTACACAAATTATAGATCATAGTTTATCATGAACAAATTCTGTCAGTTTCATGAGATGATGGTTATAGGAGCAAATTACAATGAAATGATGAAAATGTTTATGTAAAAAAATGTATATCATACTTGAATGGAATGCCCGAGCCCACGCTTTATAGATATGGGGCCTTAGCCAAACTGGTATTTCCTGAATTTTTTCATGAAGAGATAAAATCATATAAATAATATATAACATGCAGAATCATTTTTGAATTAGAGTTAGATTTAAATTGATAAAAGGAGAAAAATAGATTATAGAAAAATATACTTTAAAAGTATACTGCATTATTTTTATCTTGTACTTTCTTTTTCTGATTATCAGTGCTGCTCAACCTGTCCTGTATTATGTACTTTCCCTTCTTTCCTTCAAATAATATTTCTTTTTTTCAACTATTAAAAGCCAACTTCTATTTCTTCAACAGTTGTCTTATTATATGCTTAAATTACTCTGATTATTGTTTCTCTCTCCAAATTCTTACTACCAGTAAAAACAGAAGGGGAACAAATTTGCAGACATTAAAAATAAAATTAAAGCTTAATATATATATATATTAAAAAAAGATATTCAAATATTACACCGACTTCTTACCATGTTTGTCAAGTATCCCCAACATCGAGAAATTGAACGCAGAGGCAGTAATCTCAAAAATGTAGCCTAGTGTTGACAAAGCCAGGGCACATATATCAGAATTAAAATGAATATGTGTATCAACACACACAACAATTCAAATGTTCTTTTGTGAACTGATGTAAAAGTTTTACCTTCACATCAGGTTGGAATTCTATTTCAATTCCTTTCTCCTTCATCTCTTCAGTCTGCCAGAAGGGTCAATAAATTTATTCTGTAGAGACTAAGTAAACTACAAATCATATAAAACTTCAATTCCAATTGAGCAAACAGATAACATAAACAGGAAACCTACATATAAACAGTGTGAAAAAATTTCCAGTATTATGACTGAAAACAGTGTGGAACAAACAGAAGGGCTCACACATAACAAGCGGTAATCTCTACCAACAAATAAGAAGCAACTTCTCACTTGTTTTAAGTGTTAAAAAAATATGTTTTTCTTATTTGTTTTAAATTTTGTGGTGTCCCAAATAGACTTATAAAAAGGAGGAAGAATAAATAAACATGAATGGCCTAATGGCAATGAATCACAGACAATGGCATAATGCCTGATGTATTATTATCTCTTTTCTCAAGTGTGTTTTGTGGAAGGGAAAAAAAAGATCACCTTCGTTCAACCAGGTTTGTAATGTGGTGCTACCAAGATTGGGATTCATGCAACAGCGGTTTGGCAGAAAACGAGCAGGCTCATAGACAATGCAATTGGACTCTACAGGTTGATAAACCAGAAACCAACACCAAGCACATTAGGCTCAGTTAAGCAGGAAAAGAATATTTGGGGGTAGCACATTTATCAGAGCCAATATAGGCAACTGGAAAAAGACAATGTGGTTACTGATGTTGTCAAAAGAATCAGTGGTGCAACTGAAACATGCTATTGCCAATTAGTCTAACACAGTATATGCTTAGGAGTTATAAAAAATGTACCTTCTTGTCATCATAGAGTCGGCGGGCATGGAGAACACCAAGCATGAGTATGGTAGCAACTGTTGCTCCAGGTACAACAAAAGAATTCCCTACATTCTCATAGCAATAAGCTCAACGCTTCAGAATATGGATAATACATAGTCAATCACGATATATTCAGATCATATTCAATATTTTGAAGATCCACAACAATTTCAATACTAGTTTCCTTGTGAAGATTATGGTTATCACAGCAAAACATTCTCTCAAAAAAAAAAAACCCTACTCTTGTAACTTATCATAGTTAAGCATTCAGCTTCCAGCAACGAACCATTTAACTAAACAGAAATTTATTCATCTTGTTTATGACAGTTCAACTAGTAAGTGGATTTAAATAAAAAAGTCTCTCGCTGGGTTTAGCAAGCAGGGACGTGGAGCTGAGTTGTAAGTGGAGAAGCAACAGAACTGACCTTGAGAATTTCCACTTCCACCATTGATAGAAGCTCGAGGTTGAGGAGTTTGGAACTTTTTGGCTAAGGAAGTGAAATAACGAGCGTGGTTAAAGGGACGAGTGTGATGAGGAAGCACAGGGAACCTGTGCGAAACCCTATATTTCATTTTCGCAATCCGTGAAAAGGCGTAGAGTAGTGTTTTAGGGAATAAGAAGACAGCGCCACGTTGCAAATTGCAATGCTCACTTTGATTTAACACACCGGCACCAGAAAATATATCTATAATGCAGCGCTCTACTTCGCCACCAACAGTTCTCCTATCTGCTCATTTATCTGAACCACTTTGCTGTATAGTTGTTCTAACTTTAATCATAATAATGATTTAATTCTTTACAAAGTTGCAAAATATATTCTCACTCATAATAATTAATAAGTGTTATCATAATTTTTTAAGCCAGATTAAGAAAAATTAATAAATAAATAAATAGGAGTAATAATTTTATAAAATTATTTTATTATTAATTTTTAATAGAACAATGCAAGACAAAAACAACACTAAAATTATTATTAAGAATAAAAAATTAATTAATATTATATTAAAAAATTAAAATAACATTTATTTTAAAATTTATTTTTTATTTTACATAATACTTATCATAAAACAGAGAGAATATATCTTTTAAATGTGTTTTAATCTTATTTTTTAATAAAAAATACATACGAAATTATTTTACAATATTTTATTAATTTTCTTAATTTTAAATATATTTTACAACTTAAAATTTTAATTCCCGTACTTTTAATAAGCAACTATACTTATTAACAGTAACCACTAATATTTGTTAATTATAGTTGTAGTAACTTTGTGTTTGTTTACTTAACTTAATCTTATTGATTAATTTTATTTCATATTTTAATATATTTATTATAATAATTAAATTAATTTAAGCTTATCAATTTGAAAAAATAAATAATAAAAACTAAATCAAGTTTTACATATTTGCAATGGTAATAAAACGAATTATATTTTTAGAATGGCTCACTAATCCGATAACATCGTTTATATATATATATATATATATATATAGATGGTAATAAGTTTAAATATAAAATTTCATATAAATAACTTAATTACGCAGTGGTTTCTTATAGAAAATGAATCTCAAAATGCTGCATAAAAACAACACAATAATATATAAGACAGAAGAAATGGAGCAAGACAAATTTGAAAAATTGTTAAGTTTGTTTTTTTATATATTTATTATTTTAAATTAAAATTAGTTAAAAATTTAATTGAAAACAAAAATAAATATTAATAAAAATTAAAGGCATGTATACTTATTTATTATTTATTAAGTATTTTAAAAATTGTACCACTAAAAAATAAAAAATAATGTATCCTAATAATATTGACGAAAAAGTTGTAAATAAATAATTGAAGTTTTAATTATTTTAAGATTGGATAAATTAATTTTAAATTATTACATCTAGATATAACGTATGTCTAAATTAACTATTGTGTACTAAAAAAATTAACGACAATCCTAAATTTGCATTAAATATATACTTTTTATTAAAATAAAAATTCCTAGAATTAATTTTCCGTTGGTAGGAACCAAACGGAGATTACATGAAGTCGTGGCAGTTGAATAGTTAAGGTGATGTATGATAGAAGTTGAATTTCCCGCTATAATCAGCGTGAGCGTCATAAACTAATTGCTGAGCCTTGTGCTTAAGTGCAACGCGGCATCATAAACAGACGTTCCTATAAATAAGTAATTCTGGCGCGTAAAGCAAAATTCTCTGAAAATTGAAAGCAGGCAACAATGGAAGACGACGGTGGAGAGAGTTCGAGCTTCGTTGTCGGTATCATCGAAAACAGAGCGAAAGAGGTTTCCAACTTCGATTCTCTGATGAACATCCTTTCCATTTTGCACATAGTAAAGGAATATTCAATATCATGTTTTCCTTTTCTCTTCAGTTCCTTTTTCACTTTGACTTCTGCTCCAATTTTCTATTCGATCTTGCAAGCTGTCAAGGCGTTTGTCCTAGTCGCTTATTATTTCGTTTTCAATTATTTGTATTTGCTTAGTTGATTGCGCGAAACTCACATAACTTCCAGGATTGTACTGCGGTTTTAGTGTTCTTGTTAACCTGGACTCGGTAGGAATTTCAGTCAAGCGTTAGAAACGCAAGTATAGATATGATTTTCAAATTGCAATGCCACTGAGTGAAGCATAGGAGCCGGAAATTAGTTTCATATCCACGTATTAATTGTATCGAAATGTGTAAATTGCATTTTAAGTTTATATATTCTGATATTGTTTAATTTTCTATCCCTAATACTTACTGGTTGCTCTCGACTATCTTTAAACAGCCAACATTTTATGCACCATTTGGTGTTCAAATTTTTTGAAACTAGAGTTAAACTCCATTTTAATTATTCTATCATGAAGCTAACTCAAGGAATCAACATATTTAATGTTTGAGCATTGCTATATCATTTGAAACATTACTGTATGAATTTCTTACAAAAAAAACGTGGCTGCATATAATTAGTTAAATAATAAATCAAAGAATAAAAAAGGGAAAGTTTGACTGAAATCACACCAAAAGTAATTGATATCGTGCAATTCTCTTTGTACCATTTAGTATTTCTCTTAATGTTTTCCCCATTTTTCCATGATACTTATATCTAGTTCTTTTTACCAGGTTTGTACTTTGTAGTAATCTGCCGATCAATCACTTACACCATGCAGTTCTTTCCCCCTTATAATCTTCTAATATTTTTAACATCACGAAAAAAATTGAATTGCACATGGCATTTGATTTCGGAAAATGATATCTAATGCATCTATTATTACTAACATTATCCTACAATTGAAACTAGTCAGATTATAAACTCTACTGTAAAAATATGTCTTCCGTTAATTTATGATCATTATTAAGGGACTTTTGGTTGTAAGGATTTTTGTAGTATGCTGAGGAACATCATATCTGTTGAAAAAGAATCAGACAGGGAAGCTTTATGTTGTATTGTGTTGGTTATCACTTATCATAGGAAAGAATCTTACCAGTTGAAGTTCCGTTATTTTATATTTTTGCAAGGGGTAAAGAATGGATTAAAGCAATTTTGAGAGAGTTTGACTGCATTTTTATATTGATCTTTCCTAATAGATTAAGGAATGGGTTTCAGACAAAAAAATGAAATTTATAATGCCTAACTGGAATCAAATCAACCAATCATCTAACAGGTTGGATTAGCTGCCTTTGATTTAAGGTCAGCTTCACTGCATCTTTCTCAGTATATTGAAACTAGCAGTTCATATCAAAACACGAAGACGCTACTGCATTTCTATGATCCCATTGTGATCATTATTCCTCCAAACAAGTTAGCATCCAATTCCACGGCTGCAGTTACAGAGTTGGTTGATAGATTTTATGCTTCGGTCAAGAAGGTAATATCACCATCTCTCTTTGACCCTATATCCTTTCCCATATGCTTTAAGTGAAAAACTTTTGTGCATGATGTCTTTCTGCAAAGTTCATTTTACTTGGATTCCTTATTTATGCAGGTAGTGCTGGCCCGTGGTTGTTTTGATGATACAAAGGTTTCATTACATAGCTTTTGTCTATTAGTTGTTTTCAGATTTTAGAAAGTTGTAACATTTTCCCCCCTCATACATGGACTGAAGTTTTGTGCTTTAGGGTGCTATCTTAATAAAAAACCTTGCTGCCAAGGAACCTTCAGCACTTGGTTTGGACACTTATTATAAGCAGTATTATCTCTGCTTGGCTGCTGCTGCTGCCACTTTAAAGTGGTATTTCCAATACTCAAATATTCAAAAAGATTATCTTGAATGTGGAACTTTGATAGTTTCATTTATTACTGTACAGTATTTGATAAATGAATATCTCTCCTTTCAACTACAATGTTGTCCTTTTCACTAGTGTGTGCTTGTATGTTTGTTTGATAATTGGTATTAGGATAATTGCCAAGACATGCAACTGCCAACATTGAACCCGAGCCTTTGGAAACTTCAAGCCCTAGAAAGGCATAGGGACCATACAAAACTTAGGTGTGCAATAAGTCTACACTTGGAACGAAGCCAAGGCAGGGAATGAAATAGCAAAACTCATAACAAGTGTGCTTGGGAGTTATTCCAAAGAATTGAGGGACTCTCAATTCCTCCCTTGTCGCTCAGCTCCAAATTTCTGTCCCTTAAAAAGGAATGACTTGACCTTTCCTCATTAAACAACCCAATACTGGAGTGGCATGTTCTATTCCATTCCACTTTATTATGAGCCAGTGAGCCACTCTCTTCCATCTTCTTTGAAATGCTCAAACATACCCTAAGGTACCTTAGTTATAATACAGAGAGTTTCTTGAAACCTTAAAGGTGTTATGAATAATACTATTCCATTATTGTGAGGCAGTTGGATACAACTCAGATCTCCTAGGGAAGGAATATGTTTGTATTTTGGTAACAACTGTATAGCAAATTAACGTATAGAAGGAATAACCTATGTGTCAACACATGTTCTTGTTAATACTGAGAAAATGCTAAGAGTTCTGCATAAACTGAGGGTTGAGGCATGCTTAGCTAGTTTTGTTGAGTACTACATTAGAATAAAATAATCCAGATGGTATTGAGAAATTGAAATCCATATATGAAATCTATTCATGAATTTTTTTTAAGTTATAAATAGTTGATATGATTGCCACGGGTTCTACAGTGTAAAAAACATCAGAACACTAAAATCTTTAGACTATCCGTGGAATGAAATGGTACGTATTCTGAACTTTGACTACACTCACTCACACATATTCTTGTGTCCTTATTGTGCTAGGGGAGGAACTTCTAGCACTTAAATGTTTATGCTTCGCTCATTTTGGTTTTCAAATTTTTACTGCTCCATAGCCTTATTTGAAGACTAATGTGTTATGTCACTTGTGTGTGTGTATATACTTTTTTGGTAAGTTTATATAAGTATATTTAATCCTTATTTTTGTATTGTTTGATTGCCTGAAATTTAGTTTTGACTGTGCTTGCACAGGACAGAAGCAGAAAAGGGGGTTGTAGTTGCCAATCATTCATTGTCGGTATGTGTTCTGTTAGGCACAATTGCTTCCGGATTGATACTTTAACAGTTTAACTAATTAAATACTAATTTTAAATCTATGTTGTTTTGTTTATCCTATCACTGGCATTTCCTTTACCTTAATTGAAATAAGGCTGTATCTACAAGAATGCTACCTACACAACTTTTTTATTTACAACTCTTTACAACTATACATGTGGCTTCATTTATGCTTAAGTGAAGCCCACCAACCATTTGTTAAGTTTTGCTAATTTGTAAATGCAAGGATTGTGCATATTTTCACACATTTGCACATCCACTCAGAGGTCTTGACATACAAATTCAGTTTAAAATAGAAAAACAAGTCATCTCTTTTCTGGGTATTTGAGATTACTTTGGTTCAAACATATAGCCATACTAGAAAAAACCATGATGCATTATATCTTTTTCTAATGGATTAAACTGATATGCAAGATATAAAAGTTCAGTTTTTTCTTGGGTAAAAAAAATTGAAAATGAAAAAGGGAGTTAAGAATCTACATTTGTTTGATTTATTATGCAAATTAATAAGCTTTAGGTGCTAAATAGTATACAATGTTCACATGATAGAATCCTCTGTCGTTCCTTTGTCATGTATTTTAAATTTAAAATTTCTATTACAATGCTTCAAATATATTTAGTTTTGATGCACATTCATTCCTTATGATATTTTTACACATGCGAAGTCCTGCCACAAGATTTTGCCTCATAAACTTCCATCCAAAACCATTATCTGTCATTATTGTTCTTTTGGACTGTGGCCAATGTCTGCACTCTTATACTTTAAATCTTTAGCTGCAAAACTCCTGTATGTATTTTTATATAAATTTAAATCAACACTTGTGCAAAAAATTGTTTTCTACCCTTTTTTGTGCCTTTCACTATTTCAGGTCACCTTTAATGGATCATTTGATCACATGAATATTGATGCAACCAGGTGAGATTGCTTGCCTTTTTGTGCTAATGGCTGTCCTTTACTAATAAAAAATGATGCATTAAAATTCAAATTCATAGATAGAAGTCACAACCGCAAATGGAGAAGAAAATAAAAAAAGGGAGTCTGGGTGGCGGGTGAATACAAATTGCATCGGCTTTCCCTTAAAAGGGATTGATGTAAAACTTTAGTGGCCTGTAATGAAATATCTTGGTCTCGTAGATCTTATATCTTTAATAGAGTAAATCCTCCATTTAATGCGTTTTGGTCTCTACATTGAATTCTAACTCCATTAACTTTAGCCACTATAACATTGCTATAAAATTTTTGTGGCAGTGTAAAACCGTCACAAAAATTTTGTAGTGATCTAAATAGCAACACCATGCAACAGTATTAACAGTAGGGACCGTGCATTAAATGTTGCCCATCTAGAGACTAAAAATTACAAAGTTTACTTTACATATAGGGTTAAAATGGTAAACTTTAGATAGGTATAGAGATTAAATGAGTAATTAAACCTTTAATAATAAATCAAAAGTGTTCCTCGTTTGACTTTCTGATACAGTATGGACACAGTCTTATAAATTAATAGAAGAATTATATGATGAAATTGAACAAGTATATTAAAGAAATTAAGTACAAGGTAAGCACATTAAATATTAACTTTACTTTGAACTACAAATATTTCCCCAAATCATTATAACTTCCTACATTTTTGGAAAACCAATGTCTGTAAGAAAAATGCCATCACACCCCCTTTGGACATTCTAACTTCCTGTAAAAAACCTTCGATACAATCTATACACGAATAATTTAGGGAAACTTTTCCCATTTACAGACCTTAAATACATCCTAAAACTGTAAACTGAGTTTTAGGAATCCTAATAATGTACAATAATTACATTGAATGTATATGTTGACTGCTTCTAAACAGCAGATAAAATCCTAATAAGATACTGCAGCGTAATTGGTCATGGGTTAATTTTGTAGTGACCCTAATTAGGGTTGCCTTCTATCCTATACTAACATTTATTATTAAGTGAAATTCATGTGGGACACGATAAATAGAAAGTGGGACCGACATCATTGTGTGGAACCTTTATGAATTATACCCAATAAAAGTGTGCTAAAAAGTATTATGCTATTATTTCTGTTTACAATTAGTCTAGGCAGATGGAATTAATATTAAAACTAGTCTATAATTGGCTGATTAAGGTTATAATTCAAACAAAATATTTTTTTTTAAGCAGATATAGTTAATGATTAAAAAGCGAGACTTCATGGTAACTGATAGGACTGATGTCCACTTTTTAATAAGAAAAAAAGGATTTATTTTTACAAAATATACTTTCAGTAGTAAAATTTGAATATAAAGTCCAATTTACATTACCGTGTTATCTGTTAATCTGTTTAGTAATAGTCTATGCTTATGGATTTCATGGTTAAAATTTAATGGCAGCGTCCAAAATTTGGAAATTATTGAGCCATTTCATTCTACCCTACTGGGAACAAGCAACAAAAAGAGAAGTCTGTTTCACAGGCTCAAAACAACAAAAACTATTGGGGGGTACGTGATGATTCACACAAGTTTCTTGATGCAGCATTAATTGTTTGACATTGTATTTGTTTCCTACAGGACTAGACTACTTCGTGCCAATCTGTTGCAGCCACTAAAAGACATTGAGACAATCAATGCTCGTCTTGATTGCCTAGTCAGTGTCAATCATATTTTGTTCAACTTTCTCTTTTTTGTGCTATGCCATATGCTCCTTATTAGTTGAGATGTAGATGTGTTCCTTTATTTTCTAGCCTTACAATTCTCTTTATATTTTCCACAAATTTTCCAAGTCCAACCTTTAGATTTCAGTCCAGACGTTATTCTTCTTTAATGTTCATTGCTCTAGTCTGAAACTTACTCGGGCGTTTATAGATGCAGTCTTTTCAGTTTTCACTCATTTTTATTCTGATTTTAATTTTCAAGCTTGAAAACCAAATAACAGATTTTAGTTAAATTCTTTTGTATTTATTATTTATAACATGTTCTCTAATATTTTATTTTAGGATGAATTGATGAGCAACGAACAACTATTTTTTGGCCTCTGTCAGGTTTTGCGTAAATTTCCAAAAGAGACTGGTAATTAACGGCAATAATTGAGCAGATATCAGTTTTTAAGAGGTTTATACATCTTTAGCAGTAATGCAGAACTGGATGGTTTCAGATAGAGTATTATATCACTTCTGCTTTAAGCCAAAGAAAGTTACAGCTGATGCCTTGGCAGTTGATCGGGCCAAAAAGAGTCAAGTGCTAGTATCTAGTGTAATCCTCCTTAAGACTGCTTTGGATGCCCTTCCTTTACTATCAAAGGTACATCTCCCTCTCTCTCTCATACACACACTAGAATCAGGCGGTATTCCATATTCCTGAAGTAATCAAATAAAGAAAAGAGGTTACAGATTATCCTTTCTTCTGCTAAAAAAATCAGGTGCTTAGGGATGTGAAAAGTTCCCTTCTTTCAAATATCTACAAGTCAGTTTGTGACAATGAGAAATATGATCTTATTAGGAAAAGGTATGCTAAGATTTTCTTCTGCGTATGAGTATGTGCTACAGGTACATGCAAGATGATGAATATTATGTATGTAAATCCACTTAGTACTTGAGTTTAGATAATTCTCAAGCTATAATGATAAAATAAAAAAATGACCAGAATATTCAGAGTAGAATATTATGTAATCTAATAATCAACAATTATTTGTTTTCCATATTGCAAAGGAAATTACGAAGTTTATATTAATTTAAATTTGCTTCCTCTGATATATTCTTTTACTAATACAAATTGCTCCATCTTTATTAATTGTACGTACACACTACACAATTGGTTCTTACATAGGATAAAAAAATATTTGTTTTCTACCCATTGGTTTTGAATCAAGGATATTGAAAAAAATAAAAAAGCTTTATACTCTTTATGGTCACATCTCATTGGCAAAAATATTTGCTGAGTAAGATTCTAATTGATTAAAAAAAATTATATGTTGTATACTTGTAATTGCATTTAATCAAGTCATGCCTTTAGGAGTTATTTTTGTTACAGGATAGGGGAGGTTATTGATGAAGATGTACTTCATGCACGCGTTCCTTTTGTTGCCTGCACTCAACAATGTTTTGCTGTTAAGGCTGGAATTGATGGCCTCTTGGATATTTCACGAAGATCATTTTGTGAAACCAGTGAAGGTTTTACAATCTGCTTGCTTGAGTTTTCTTTCCTGTCAACGGTGTAATCTTTCTTGGAATGCAGTATACCATATCTGTTTTCTCAAAGCATTTGGCATTACTTTCACAGCCATCCACAGTCTTGCAAACAATTACCGAGAGAATTTTAAGTTGCCCAATTTAAAGCTTACCTTTAAAAACAGGCAAGGATTCCACTTTGTTATACCACAAAAAAATATTCAAGGAAAGCTTCCAAGCAAGTTCATTCAGGTTAGGGATTGAATTTTTGTTGCTACAAGTTTAAGAATATCCTTTTAAAAGTTCTGTTTTCTCCGAGCCGACTGTTCTTTTGGCTTATATTAGGTTGTAAAACATGGGAACAACATTCATTGCTCAACTTTGGAGCTAGCATCTGTGAGTAGTTTGATCATTCGGATTTGATGAACATATGAATTCTATTCACCTTACAATATTGGTGAACAGATAAAATTATATACTTGAACTGAAATTGGCAAATTGTGCTTGCTGACTATATATTTGTATTACTTATGTAAAGGCTTTACTGTGATTGCATTGAGTTTGATGAGAATATGGTCAAGCTAACTCAGTTATCCCAAGAAGAAAATGATTACTCTTATCAAGAATGGATTCTCTCATGTGAGATTTTCTCATGAGAAGATCATGTGAAAAGTTTGTGTATCTCTACCTTCATAAATATTAAATAGGTGGAGGCCCTATCAAAATTTGTGCAATTCTATGAAGAGAGATGTATTCCCAAGTTTTTCACATGACAAAATCATGTAAAATTTTACATGAGAATCCATTTCTGTTCCATGTGCCTCCTACTAGTTTATGGAGACTCTTATTATATAAGATGGCTCATATGCTAAGGATGCATGTAAGTTGTCGCATTGCTTAGGCATTTTGGCTTTTCATTGGTGAAATTTCTTCATTTTTTTGGTTGGCCGCCCCAAAATGGTTTTTGATTCTCAAACTGAAAAACATATTCAACCTTCTGACTAAAAGTATGACACAAAATGCACTTGTGTTTGTTTGATATGTAACCAGACTGTAAGATGTAACGTTGTTTTAGGCTCTTCAAAATCTCCATTTTCATTTCTTTTAATGAAATTTTCAGTTAAATGCTAGGAATAAATCTGCAGCTGCAGAATGCTATACAAGAACAGAGGTTTGTCTGGAAGGTAGTACTTGACGCACTGCCATTTGCCAGTACAAACTTTCACAGGCTTGGCATGTTTGCTCTTTGTTTATTTGTACATGTTGACTGTTGTTGACTTTGGCAAGTGACAAGAAAGGAAACTACTGAAAGATTACTTCATTAGTTGGAAAGTTCTGGTCGCATTGCATGTCAGCAACAAACTCTTAAAATAATCTATATTTATTCGTGGGATTTAAACAGGAAATATCATCTAGGATGAGTTATCACAATGTTTTGTTAGCATTATCTTAAAATAACCTACAATGGCACTACTTAATGCAAGCTTACTTGATTAAATTGATCTAGTTTAGCATGTAACAATTGTTATTCATTGGATTAGATTGTCTTTAGTAAATGTTAAAAATTATAAATTAATTAAAACAAGTTGATATCTAGATCAAGATCCTATCTATTTAGTTCCTTGGACTTTCACTGTCTAATATTTTTCAAGTATTGCATTTATATCTAATGTAATAGAAAAAAAAATTACAGAACTTATGGATGACATTCGTGAGAATGTCTCTGTGTTGACACTGCTTGCTGAGATCTTGTGCTTGCTGGATATGATTGTAAATTCATTTGCTCATATGATATCAACTAAGCCTGTTGATCGATATACAAGACCAGAATTTACAGGTAGAAAATTGATCATTTCTATAAAATTTATGTACATTGATGAAGAAATTTCTGTATTGATATTTGTTTTACTTGATAGAGAATGGGCCATTGGCAATTGATTCTGGTAGACACCCAATCCTGGAGAGCATACACAATGACTTTGTTGTATGTAATGAGTATATCCTGTAGTCATTATAACTTATCCCCGCAGGACCACACTTCTCTCACCTAGAGGGATTCTGCACTTCTTTTTTTATTAGTAATTAATCTTTTGCACTGCAGGCCAATAATATATTTCTGTCGGAAGCCTCAAATATGGCGATTGTGATGGGCCCCAATATGTAAGGAATTTCTGTTAGATGTCTAAGGTGTACTGTTAAATAAACGAAGATTGGGGACAATACAATTACTTATGTGCTTTGCTAGCCTAGAAAATGACCTATTCATGAATCATGACCAAATGCTTCTAGCAAGAATAAGGAACATTTGTGGATATATACTAGCGGTGTGCAAATGTAAATCTCACAATGATGAGCCAAAAGCAAAAACGACTCCGAACAATTTTACTTAATGTTTCTGATATGAGCTTGTCACTTCGAAATCTGATGAACTGAAACTAGACTTACTTTTGTGACAAAAGGCATGCCAGGTGTATTTTCCTTCAAACAATGTCGTAGGTAGCTGGCATCAATGTTATAATTATTATATCTTTCTCATACATAGTTTAGTGGTGAGTTATTTATGAGCTAGAGCAAAGTTTACTTTCTTTTTGGATGAATATCTATCTACAAAAAGAATATCAATTTTTGAGATTTATTTTCTACATTCCCTTCCCCCAGGAGTGGAAAGAGTACTTACCTTCAACAAGTGTGTCTCATAGTTATTCTTGCTCAAGTTGGGTGTTATGTTCCTGCTCGTTTCTCAACTCTGAGGGTAGTTGATCGAATGTTTACAAGGATGGGCGCAGTTGATAATCTTGAATCCAACTGTAGCACGGTACAATTTCTAAACACCTGCATTGTGAGACTATTTGTTCCTGATCATGTGGTTTGGAATTATAGATGAAGTTATCTCTATGTGTAGTTCATGACGGAGATGAAAGAAACAGCTTTTATCATGCAGAATGTCTCACGAAGGTAATGCTGCACCTTTTGATCTTCTTCACTCTACGTACACACGACGGTTTATTTTCTATAAATTTTTTGTTGGATGCAGGAGTCTGATTGTTATGGATGAACTTGGGAGGGCTACTTCGTCATCTGATGGATTTGCAATTGCGTGGAGTTGCTGCGAGCATCTTTTGTCACTTAAAGCGTAATTGTTTTTTTGAATCTCAATTATCAGTAAGCATTTATAGCAACTTTAGTAGCATGGATTGCTGGTAACTAATAAATTTTAAGTCTTAGGTAGCTCTTCAGATTCTTACTAAATAAGTGGAAAATAAATTTCCTTTACTAATGATTTGGTTTTGAGTTGTTTACTGTAAGAGAACTCGTAGAGTTTTCATCGACCATCAACATTTTGTTATAATTGATCTAATGATCTCTCTTTCCTGAGCCATATTTTTTTATCCTTCTTCAGGTACACCATATTTGCCACTCATATGGAGAACATATCGGAATTAGCAGCAATCTATCCCAACGTGAAAATTCTTCACTTTCATGTCGACTTAAAAAACAACCACTTGGACTTCAAGGTGGTATCTCTGCATATTTTTTCTTGAGTGGGGATGACTATCTGCGATCTGAAATTCTGCTTTATTTAGTTTCAACTTAAGGAAGGATCGAAACGTATCCCCCATTATGGCCTTCTCTTGGCAGAAGTCGCAGGATTACCAAGTTCGGTTGTTGAGACTGCCAGAATGATCACATCCAGGATTTCAGAAAAGGTGTCCCCCCAACTTCTTAAAAGAAAAGGGTGTTAACTTTAATTTTATTCTTCTTAACCCTCAATACTAAGAAAGATAAATAAGTAGAAGATAATCAAGCTTGATTCCGATATTAGAAACACTCTAGGTGGAAATTTCAAATCTCACTTCATTTAAAGGGGTTTGATTTTCAATATCTCCTTTTTTATATATGAATTCATACATAAATGCATGTAAATATTTCGTCAACCGCACTGGAAAAAGCCATTCCTAAGTAACGCGTCCACTTCTAGTTCATTTATGAACATGTGCCCGAACAGTAAGACTACCATCATGTATATCCAAATTGTGCGATATTGTGAAGTCCATCTGGGGACGTTAAGTGTTGGTTTGATGCGTGTTATTTATATCCATTGATATTAACGTAGTGTTTGTAGTAGACAAGCTGTCAAGTGTCAAAACCAGTACTAACATCTTAAGTGCACTCGTTGATGTCATTAGGAAGTTAAGAGGATGGAAGTCAACTGTTTACAGTATCATTCAATACAAAGGGCATATCATGTTGCACAGCGCTTGCTATGCCTGAAATATTGCAATCAAGACGAGGATACGATTCGGCAAGCGTTGCGTAATCTTAGGGAAAGCTGCATCAAGGATACACTTTGAAGTTGACAAAGGCACGAAACGATCATTCTGAATAATTTTTCATTCTTCACAATTCTTGTGTATATAACATTGTGTATTTTTTTGGAAATGCAATCACTACTAAAAATATATCACACTTAAAAATTGTATATATTTTTGTACAAATTATCTAGATTTGAATTGCAAATAAGAAATTTAGCTTAAACAAATGATAAAAAAAATAAAGACATTGAAGTAAATCTAAAATGCAAGGTATTGTGAAAAATGAAAACCAACTACGGACGTTACTGTTGTTTTGATGTACGTTATTTATTTCCATTGATATATTAACATAGTATTTGTAGTAGGCAAACTGTTGATTTAATTGAAATAGCATTACTAAGAACATAACATAAAAACATGTTATCCAATCATAATATAATTGAAATTATTGATTTTTATAACAATTATTTTACAACTTATATTTTTAAAAATTACAATGAGTATATGAAAATCAAACTCTACTAATAATTAAATATTCAATTATTTAATAAGAATCTTTATATTAATAGATGTTAATTCGAAATGTGTAATTTAATCAAATCGACAAAGTTGAAATAAATTGTCAAGGTACCAGTGAAATGGCAGGCCCGGCTACCCAATTCCACGAGGTAAATAACATACAACAGAAAAATTCATCGACTTATGGAGAAAGATATGATTAACGCGTTCAAAACTCAAATTTCAAAGTCAAAACACCAAATGCTGTGTCCTCAAAATAGTATTCAGAAAATGAAGCAAAAATAAGATAACAGCAGAAATATTAGCGGTAGCGGCGGAGAGAGAGGGTGTTGTTTCTCTTCCAGGTTGCCCTGCGGGATGGACGTGCTTTGTGGTACAGATGTCCTCTGCCACGTAAACCCCTGTTGCTTTTCCCAGCAGAGGTGAGCCCACGCAGCTCCCTGTGCTTGTGCACTGGATTGGCGAGCCAGTTGATTCTTGGATCATTTCTAATAGCAGCATGAGCAACATCCACCAGAATTATCTCAAAGTATTTATAAGTCGAGTCCTGAAACATAATACTCGCTTTTTTACCAAACAAACCATTCACAACCAAATTTCAATTTCCACAGAAGAAATACATTAACAAACCTCATTCACCCAGTAAGAGTTGAGGACCCTAAGTCCACCCAGCTTCCTTCCAGCTCGCTCCTCAGCAACTGACCTCTTGCTACGCTGAAATTTCAGTTGAGTAACACCCTGGTTTGTTGGCTTTCCATAAACAATACCTTTGGGAACTGGTCTCTTTCGGCCACCCCTTCGAACCCGAACACGGTAAACCACATAGCCCTGCAGCGACATAACCACAATCAACACTGGACTGAAACATACAATGTAATGTGCAACAGCTTTACAGGGACAGACACACTTGGTATAATAATCCAATACTGAGTCCATTAAATAATATAATAAATGCATTTACCAATGGAAACTTTGAGAATAATGAAATGATACAATTAATGCATTGACCTTGTAAGTCACAAAGTATACAATAATTTGAAATAGAAATGCATACTAATAATCAGTAACAATAAGATTGTTAGAAGGAAAAAAACATAAATTATTACCTGCTTGGCCTTGTAGCCTAAGCGACGAGCCTTGTCAGGGCGGGTAGGCCTCGTCAAACGAACAATGGAAGGTTGCTGCCTATACTCCCAGCACCTCACCCGCTGCAAGAAGCGCATGACATCAGATTGCTTCTTGCGCCATAGCTCTGAAACATACTTGTAGGCACCTATTGCCAATCACACAAACAAAAGTGACACATCTTATCAATTACACTCCCAACACATGTACCACACATAATTTCATCAGAATAACCAGAAGTTACACCATATCAAATTGTCCAACCAAATGACTATTCATTTGATATTAATTGACCCTAATGAGTTGTTAGACCTAATTTGATGATAAACCCCAAGACTGAACAGTATTCAATTTAATGTCTGGTTGGTGCAAGTGAGATAAAGCAATTGGATGACACTACAAAACCAATTATGAAATAGAATGCCCGTAGCTTATCAAAACAGCTCACTCTCGTTCCAAAAGACCAACTATACTTAAAATCCCTTAGATCTGACTATCAACTTCAAAAATCATATAGGATAGAAGTAAAGATGCGCTCAGATCCTACAAAACCAACTAAACAGGCAGAAATTATATATTGTGACGACCAAAAAAACTCCAGCCAGCGAACCATATACAAGACGTAAAACGAATAAGAGAAACGTATAGATAAGAAACAAAGAACATTTTTATAAACAGAAAAATGACAAGGAAAAAAGCCACGATCATCGACCAAGTAAAAGCATCCCTTGCATAGATAAAGCTTAAAAATCCAATATATCAGCAAGTAAAGAGAGGAAAAAATTAGAAACAAAAAAAAAAAAACAATGGGGCCAGAAGCAAACATCCATGCTGGTTCAAAATATCAAGAGACGATGCTCTTTCTCTTATTTTAGGTTTTGCACTAAACCCTAAACCCTCTTAAGGAAACTTCAGCAAAACAATGGACGAAGGCAGCTAATCGATGTTATTAAAGTGATTAATCATTCGCATTCAAGCACCAGATCTAATCAAAACAAATACACTAACAAACGATAACAAATCTTAAGCCGAATAGCAAAGAAGATAGAGACAGTACCCATCGCGCAGTCACCACAGTGAAGGGGTTCTACCTCGCCCGCGCCAGCTGAAAGCTAGGGTTTCTGAATGAGTTCAAATACTTTATAGAGGCATCGCTGATAATATGGGCCTTCCGGTTTCACAATTGGGCTTCTTTTCTTTACTTTTTTGGGCCAGCTTATTAAACTTCATGAGACATTTTGTTCAAAACCAATTCTTTTTACTCGACTAACAAAAAACATTGATTTCCCTTTTGCAAAATGACTTTTTCTTTTTTTTTGTTAATCAAGAAAAATATTTAGATTACCTACTATTTTATTTTAAGATAATGAATTAAAATAATGTATTCTATCCTGTTTTTCTATCATTGTAGTAATACGCAAATAACAAAAATATTTTTCACTTAATGTTGAATATGTCTTCACCAGCCTTCACCATGGTATAGATCAATCAGCAAACCTTTTTGAATATCAATTAAGAAAACAGTTTTTTGGTATCTAATCTAATGATCTAAAACATATGACTTATACTTTTGTAACAATATTTATACATTCTCTTAAAATTTGTATAAGTGATACAGATAGATTTTTGTCTATGTATAATGAAATCTTTATTTTTTTATTTATAAGAATAAAAAATAGATATAAAAAAAATTATAATAATTCATGTACCATATTTATCAAAATTAGTAAGACTCCTTTAATAATATATAAAGATGTAAAAATGTATATATAGTGTCTGAATAAATTTTCGTTAAACAATCCATTAACCAAACAAAATGTCTAATTTAACCTGTTAGAATGGAGAATTTTAGAATTTTAAAAAATTATTTTTTAATAATTTCAATTGAGATTTATTTATTTTAAAATTTTCTTCTTTAGATAGAAAAATATTTTTTTTCGTTTTCAAAATATTATATTTGAATAATTTGATTAACTTTTTTATTTCTAAAATTTCTTATATTGATAAAATATCTAAATTTTATCATTTTTAAAATTTTATATCTAAATGAAATAATTAAATTTCTTTCATTTGTCAAATCTTTTATTCAAAGTTAAATATTTAAACTTTCTTCATTTATAAATTACATTATTTAAATAAAGTAATTAATATTTTATAATTATTGTATTTCAGATATGTATATTTTCTTTATCAATTAAATTTTAAATATATAAACTTAAACATAAAGTATAAAAAAAATTAAAACTAAAGTTTATCTATGACAATATATAATGACATAATCTATTTTGCTCTCCACGTTCATTAGATGTTTTTACCTTTTAATTGTGTATAACAATTGATTTCATTCTTTTTTGTCATAACTAAAGTTTTACCCTTAAAGTACACTTCTATTTTTTATTCAACTTTTCTATTTTGTAAAATTTTTATCCTTTAATTGCATGTGATAATTTATCACATTTTTTTATGTAATAATTAACAGTGTTTGTAAAGTATATCAAATCGTACAAATACTTAATTAATGAGCAAAATTAGTCTCCTAAAAGACTTGTGCAATGCTTAGCTATAAATCGCAAATGTTACTACCTAAGCTAAAGGAAATGGTAATTGGTTTGAAAAAACTATAAATGACATCATTGTAAATTAAACAAGTAATTGAACCGGTGTTATAAAAAATGACTTGGACTGCCCGATCAGATTGAGAATTGGTAACCTAATTTGTTTAAGTTTGTTGTTTAATTAGATATGTCATTAATTTAGTGTGAATTGGTGTGACCTGATTGATTTTTTTTAATGAACCAGTAAATTATCGACTTGGATTGATTCATACACATTTATATTTTAAAAAAACATATATATTGCTTGGAAATGTGATTTGTTGTACAGGTAGATAATTCAAGGAAAAATATATGTTAGAATGTATAATTTTTTATTTTAGCAAGGATCGAATACCGATCTTTAAAGCTTGAAAATTACATCTAACCACTGCATCATAATAACTACCAACTAAACATGACAAGAATAATATATATACAACAATCAATAATCCACCTATTTAATCAATGGTCCATTAACCTAATTCTCCTACACAAATGCATAAAACATAAGCAAAAGATGTTAAGTGTCATGAGCACTAAAAACATTGGATATGTCCAGTTGATATTTTTGTTGAATATATGTCCAACGTGTTTTTAGAAAATTATACATCCTATATGTATATTTTGAAAATGCGTTCCAAATTAACTTATGTCATAACATAACATCGAAGTTATTTTCTATTTGCACATTTATTATGCTTGAACCTATGTTACACGTTTTCAAATACATAGGATAGCAACAATCACAATTTATTTTTGATTTTATCTTTATTGTTTATCTAACGTTTAAATTCAAATAAACGTTTAACGAAAAACAACAAACATGATGAAGATAAACAAACTTTCAAATCAAAAGGATTCTCAAACTCTAAAGTTTATCATAAAAGAAAAGACTAAAATAAAAATATTTAAAAAGTAGTTGACTTGCCAAAGCTTAAAAAGTACAAAGAGAAAAAGACAAAGAACAAATATATTTTATCTCTTGTTATAGTAATTTAACTTTTACAGTATAAAGACATCAAAAAAAGTTATGCATTAACAAAATAGGAAGAAGAAAAAATAACATTGAATCATAATGAACATCTTTTGTCTTTATCTATAAATATCAATGTATGAAAACTTTGAATAAACTAGTAAAATACAAACTCTCGAAAAAACTTTATCTTAAACTTTTATACATTTTAGATTGTAAATTTTCTTCTTGAAATTCTACTTTTGAAAATCTTTATATCTTTAGTTTTACTAAGTTATAATTTGTGTAAAAACTTCCATATCTTCACTTTGTGAGTTTTTATCTTGTAAAAATATGTAAAAGCCAATAGTGACTTTGTGTAAAAGAATATTTGGTAATTAGATGTTGTAACCAAAAGTGACAGTAAAAAAATATTTGGATTGGGAAATCATAAATAATTTAGAAAATACTTGTGTATAGTTAAGATTGATGGAATCATTACTCGATTTATAATCAAAATTTAATTAATAAAACTCCTTGTGTCGAGAGAGATTTGGGTGTAGCTTAAGAGTTTTAGCGAATTAGTGTAAAATATTTTTGGTATTGTATTTATCACTCACATTTTATACGTCTTTTTTTGTGAAATTATTTTTCATTATTTTATATTCCTTTTAAAAAAATTAATAAAAAATTTATGAAAAATCACACACATTGTTTTACTTCATTTTTTAGTATATTTTCTAACCTGTCAAATGAGTTGTGCCGTCAACATGCTTCCACCTAATCATCCTTCTAAGCCTACACAAAAACATGAAAACTAATAAATTTCTAAGGAATTAAATCATTAAGCCTAAAACTAATTTCTTACACGCTTAACCTAACAATAAGGCCTTAAGTTTTTAAACAAGAAAATAAAGTGCCAAAATATACACTAAAAAGGTAAGCATATATATCATTGATCATACTCGTTAATTGTACACTCTCATTTTTGTAACTTCCTCCCCTTCTCTCTTTATTTATTGTTTTTGTTTTGGAAAAATTGCATTTCATCCAATGTATATTAACGGAAATAACTTGCTTTACAAGGTAAAAATTATTTAAGCATCATTGTGAACTTTTGTGTTATCAATCCTCTTAAAAATTTTGTTAATTACATAATTATTATTAAAAATAACAAAAATATCCATATTTACATCTACTTTCTAATAAAACTACAACAAATTTAGTTTAGATAAATAAATGGATATCTATAAATAATTTAAATAGTTTTTCTTTACTTATAAAAAATGTATCCCATTTACACTTTATTGTTTGTGTTAATTAGTATGTTTAACTATTATGAATGAATTTTTGTTTAATGCAATTATTTGATTTAAAAAATATATTTTAAAAACTATTTACAAATACTAATAAATACATGTAGATATTAATAATTTTCGTAAATATTTATTTAACGAATATCCATACATACATGAAATGAACAGAAGATATATTTTTATTCAATATGGTAAGTAACAAGTGGCCTACTCGCCCACTCTAATATCTCATCTCTAATTATTATTACCAACAAATTAATCTAGACAATGATTTAAAAGAATTTTTTATACATCTTTGTTAAAAATAAAAATGACAGAGTATCTTAATTATGTGTTAATTAATAATTGCAAAACTTATTTGAATAAATCAAATGATAACAAAATTATTGTAATATATAAATAAATGTTAAATTATTATTAAAGTAAAGAATCCCCCAAAATAAAATTCTTCAAAAAGAAAAAAAAAAAGTCAGGGTGAAGATTATCCTCACACAAATTATGTAAAAATGTCTCATAAGAGATTTTTTTTTTTAAAAAAAAGAAAAAGCAAATTCACTATCTATAAAACATTATGAGATGGATTGATTTTCTGTGGCAATAATATTGTACACGTTAAAAAAAAAACAATTTATAAATCAAAGGATTGCTAGAGTTTTTCTTACATCCGTTTACAAAATAATTTTAAATATTTGATCGGCCATTGTCACAATATCCTTTAATTTTGACTAGCTATTATTGAATTCTTGATCAAATATATTTAATAAATAAGTGAATGTTATTAACATATTACAAAATATTTAAAATTTTTGCTTAATAATTAGGATAATTATTAAAAGATAGTAAACAAATCATTCTTAATGGATCATGTTGACCATAAATTCAAATTCTCCTACATTATTTTTAATCAAATAAAACCAACATGATCTAGCACAATTAGTAGATAATTTAGTTCTTTAAATATATTGTTAAGATTTAATTCAAAAACATGTATATAGAGAAAATTTTATTGAAAAAAAATAGATTCGCTTAAATGATCTTTATATCTTTAAAAAAATCAATCTTATATTATTAGTTAGAGATATCTTTGATGCAAATAAAAAAATTTGATTAGGTTAAAAATACACTACATATATAAAAATTAAATTAAAAATATATTACATGTATAAAAAATATAAAAAAAAATTAATAATCAATGTATAATAAGAATCAAATCAATAATATTTATCCATATAAAGATCAATTTAATAAATTTTTATAAATAAGAACTAAATTAAAATACGCAACACAAATAACATTGACTTAATGATGAAAGTTGGACTAATATGTTAGAAATGGTAAGTTTGAATTTTAGTATGATTATTATAATATATATTAATTATAAAATGCACATAAACATTTTATAAATTTCATATTAAATTATTTAATTTTTTTTAAAATTAATTGACTGTTAATTTATTAATTCTATAAATAAATGAACATTTCATATATATTGTTAAATGTTTTATCATCACACTATTCTTATTTTCTAAATTTCATTAATAAAGTTTATTTTAATTATTTTTATAAATGGATTTTATATTAAAATATTTATGAAAATATTTTAAATTTAAAATATTCATTTATTTTTTATTTTTATAAATAAATGAGAATTTTATATTTAAAGTTTTTTATTTATTATTTTACTGTGATGATTATTTATATTTTAAATTGAATTATTTTCATAAATAAAGTCTATTTAAAATTATGATTTAAATATTAAAGATATAGAAAAGTAATCTTGGATGAAGCAAAAGCAAAAAAATGGAGGAGAAAAAATTATGTTTGTGATGAACAAATAAATTTAAAGAGATAAATCATAATAAATATTTTAAAATACAAACAAATTTTAAATGTTTTTCATAATACAGAGAAAAGTATTCTATATATTTATAAAGTGGTTGTCAATAAACAATTTTTTTTTGTCTAAAACAAAGTTACTGTTGTGTATCTTCTTAATCAATTAGTAATCAATTAAATATTCTATTATTAATTAATTTAAATTTTTACCAAATCAATTTGGATTCATAATAAAAAATCAAAATTGATTTGTATTTTTCATAAATTTATATTTTTTATTAATATTTTTATAAATTTAATGTAAATAAAACATTTTTAAATTATTGCTTTTAATAGGTTTCATTTAATATTTTAAATATTATCATAATTTCTAAAATTTAAATAACATTAAAATATTCTATTTTTAGTTTGAATATTTAATATATTATTTTGTTAATTTATTTAACAAACTCTTTTTTGTTTGATAAAATGCAGCAATTAAAAAAATCTTTTACATTTTATTCTTCAAATAAATAAAAACGTCATAAAAAAATTATATTATATATCAAATTAGCTTCATGTTTCCTTTTCCTAGACGAAAAAAGATTATATGCTTTTTAATAATAAATATTGTTTATACATTGTTATTGTTTTAAAATTGGTCTAAAATTTAAAAATTATTTTAAATATAATTTTATTTGTTATTAAAAAATTTATATACCGATGAATGAAGATAATAATGATCTTATTTAATTATTTTAAATTAATAATTTATAGAGATAAAATTATTTAAAATAATTATTTGAAAAAGATCGGAAGAGCAC
>JAMLFT010000762.1:0-36943 GCA_026544285.1 Pachyrhizus erosus | reverse complement strand
AATCATCAAAATTAATAATTTTTAATAAATTATTATCAATCTAAAAAAATAATATAAAAAATATACTACCATTCATTTTGTTATTATTTTTACAGATTAAATATAAAAATTAAAAATATATTTTATCTTTAAAATTATATGAACAATAATTTATAATTAAATAAGAATATAAGATTATTTTGTATTATTCATATATGATTATAAAATTTATATTTATATTAATTATTATATTTATTTTGAAAAATATGTATAGGTAAAATAATATAAAAAAATAATTTTATATTATCTTCCAAACATAATCAGATAATTATTTATATTACATTTATTTACCTTTATAATAATAATCTTAAAAATTTATTAACAATAATTTTTATTAAATAATAATATACAATTTCTACATTGAAAATACATAATCATCAAACTGACTCATTTTTACACGTATTAATTAATAGTTGCGTGATGATGCACTTCTGTCTATGCAGTATCTTTCTAATATAAAACACATAAAGTGAATGATCGATGTGCAATGGTTCTATACTTCTCTTAAAATACAAAAGTAGTACTAAAGATCAAAATTAATTTGAAGAACTGTTTCTTTATTTTGGTCTTTCACCAAGCTATGTTTAATATTACAGTGAAATTAGCTTTTGAGTATTGCTACAATTATATGCCGAAAAAGAGTATTGTTGCTATTAAAAATTCACAAATATTAATTAGTACTCTAATAATATTGATTAAAAAATACAAAGACCATTAAATATTTAGATGATATGGCTTTTAGTAAGAATATCATATCCTCACTCTAAGTTCTTATAACTTAAATTAAAGATTATTTGTTTAGTTCGAATGACCCTACACTAGATAATTCAGTGTTCAACAATTATGTTAGATAATTGAAAGCATATAATAAAACACATTTAATATCTTTAATTAATTTTTCTAAAGTAGTCATTAATAGAATATTATAAAAATTCAACAATTACTTATAAATATTCTTTCAGTAATAAGGAGTTTGAGTAATTTGCACAATTTGTTAAAAAAAGAAAGCTTCCACACTTAAAATTACACAAAAATACACGCCCGGTGGGACTCGAACCCACAATCGCCTGATTAGAAGTCAGGCGCCTTATCCATTAGGCCACAGGCGCTTTATGACTGTATTTTTGTTTACAATTTTATAACTAAAAACCAACTAATTATTAATTACCTAATTATTAAATCTCTTAAAATACTAAAATAATAATATTATATGGCTCCTAAGAGGTCAAAATCATATTGTTTTGGTATATATAAAGGATGAAAAATTAAAAGTGATGGCTTTGTCTTGGATGAAAAAGAAGCAATAATATCATTGAGGATTTATTAAAGAAAAAAAATATATCAAAAAGTAATGGCATTATCTTCTTTTATTTTGTAACTAAATCAAACATGATCATATTTGAAGTAAGCGGGTCATGTAACTCAAAGAAAATTAAACAATTTTTAAAGATTTTTATACTGTTTTGATCAATTTTCATAGTTGGCTCTTCATCCAAGTTTGTTCAAAGATCGATTTGGGCATAATTTTATCAAGAAATATAAAAGCAAAATCCAGTCATAACGTAGGTAGAAAATAAGTTTTCTAACCTGAGTGAGACTTAACAGCTTTTTGAAGGCCATTTTAATTTGTTCCAAGGCTTAGATTCATTTTGAAATGTATAAGGGCTGGTTTATTTTACTTTTGTGTATAAAACAACCTAAAATGTTGCTTAAAGTGGAACTATGAAACAGGTTCATATGTCCATTACCACTAGTTATAAAAAGCTTGATTCAGCAATTTCTAGGCAGCAAATTATCCTAATACATTAAAAAAATATCTATAAAAAAATAGTATCTAGATTTTCACAATAGCAAGATGAAACCTATCACATAACCCTGAATGAAGGAACCTAGCAAATTTATGCTTGATTTTCTATTTCTGAATAAAACAGAGATAACCAAACTGTACAGGCTAATCTATTTGTGACAATAAGAATAAAATAGGAAATAAAGAAAAAAAAAAGTGTTATGACAATAAGAAGAAGGAAAAGGAGGAATAAGAATCCGAACTTGGAAACGAGAATAAATACAGTTCATCATGTTTTCTTCAATCACGTATATGCACTTCTCCAAGTAATATGACAACTATGTAAGGAAATTTTTCACCTAAGACAATGGTATTAATGAAATTAGATTTAAAATATGTTTGGGAATGAAATTTTGCAAGAAAGAAAAAGAAATGATAAACTTTTTAAAAAAAAATTAAATTAAGAAATTTATATAATATTTATAAAAATAAAAAATAAGTTAATGTATCATCTTGTTTCTTTTATTAAAAAATCAATAAATTAGATCATATTTATTAGAAATTAAAAAAAAAAACGATCTTTCTGGTTTCTTTGCAAGATCTACTCTCAAATATACTATTAACAACAACTAAATCAAATATTAGGAAAATGATACGTAGTTTTCATAAGTTAAAGATAAATTTTGAAGGAAATAAATTATTAAGGGACGGATTTAAAAACGAAAATAAAAAGGTTAAAAAAATATACTTTTTGACATAAAAAATAAATTTTCATTTATTTTGCTAAATAAATGAATGAGGATTCGTATTTACATTTATAAGGAATCAATAGATTTAGTTTAATTGATTGAGAAAGGTAAATTGCTAAAAATTTTCTGGATAAAAAAATGTTACATTTATAAAGAAGTCTATTAAAAAAATAGAGAATCTCCTGATTCCTAATTGTTTCATGTACAGGAAGATTAATACAAATATAATGTACATTAGTACATATTTTATATATTGTGTGAGTATTTTTATATTTAAGAAAATATAAAATATGGATTAAAAACACTTAAATTACAGAAGAAATGTGCATGATTAATTGAATCTAAAAGGTAAAATTAATAATATATTCACATGAAAGTAAGCATAATTTTAAATGGTTTAATTAATATTTTTAAGAAAAGAATATTAAGAATGACGTCAATCATTCTTTATGATTAAGTGTGTTACAAAGTTTTAAAGATAGTATATTCTAATATTAAATAGTAATATGCGCCGAGAGAGAAAGAAATCAACTTAATTTCCCTTGATTGAGGGCACTAACAAAACATTCAAAACATCTCACATGAATTGAAAGAACATCTACTGGGTGAGTAAATAAAATATTTGTATGACAGTTTATAGTAATTTATAAATTATTTTAACTAGTTTATAAATTAGTTTTATTCAATTAAATTTATTTGATATATCAGCCTCATCTTGTTTAATTCAATTATTTCTAGTTGAATATAAAACTTTCCATAGTGATTTTAGTAACAAATATATTTTTATTTGTGGGGCATGTAGAATCAATTTTCAATTATGAGTTCATTTTGACGAACCAACAAGGTTGTACTTTCAACTTATTGACATGGACTAAGTTAAAAATCTTAATCAATTATCTTCTATCAAGATTTTAATTATTGAATAAGATCTGATGTATGATATGTTGAAATTGAATCTGATTACAAATTTAACTGTGGTTTTTAACAAGGGACATATTGATTAAGAGACAATTTATTCAATAAATGGGAAGAGGAGATCAAAGATGTGTTCCTCCAGCGGTTACACCTACAATGTATATTGGTCCAATTCTTAGTTTACTTAAAGAGTTTGCTTTAGAACGAATCCGCATGCAAGATTTTGTTGTCTTGCCTTCAATATCCCTTCCCCTTTTTTCTTTCTTTCTTAATAACAGCACAGATACGCCAAACTCTGGACTGCTGCAACTTTTTGGGCAGAATAAAATTTGAAATTTACATTCTAAATACACCATATTTTGTGTTTTCAATAGCACGGTTCAAGGAAGCAGAGATGCATAGACCAATGACTTTTCTTGTATCAGCTGGATCAATGATTCCATCATCCCAAAGCCTTGCTGTTGAGAAATAAGGACTTGCTTCTCTCTCATATGCCTCTACTACTTTCCCTTTGAACTTCTCCTCTTCTTCCTTGCTCCACTGCATTACAAATATAAGGCACACAAGCAAAGACAGATTAGAAAACCACAAATATGTTATCAACAAGTGAAAAAAAAAAACTTTCCTCAAAACATATTTTACCTGAATTCCTTGCCTTTTCTTGTTGCCTTTCTCTATTTGGGACAGCACACCAGCAGCCTAATGACCACATTCCAGATAATATAATTAGAACCCCCACAAACCAGATGAATATCAACTAATGGTCAATCAAACTTTTAAATCCAGTTTGATTTAGAACGGAGAAAACATGCAAAACAACATGCTACATAACAATTTATCTCACAAAGTACAGAACAATAACCATGCAGAGGGATGTTCTGGATCAATCAATGCCAATAATTTCTTGTAAAGAATCATAACTCATGAGTCATGAGAGATATACTACCTGAGCACCGCCCATCACAGATATTCTAGCATTAGGCCAAAGGAACAAGAAATTAGGACTATAGGCACGACCACACATTGCATAGTTTCCTGCACCGAAGCTTCCTCCAACCATTATAGTAACTTTAGGTACCTGCAGGTATTTATTTGAAAAAATATTATTTGTCCTTGAAAAATATCTCTCATGCTTTGAGAATCACCTTCATAAACATACTTAAAACCATCTGTTGTTTTCTCCTATATTTATAGTCTTCTCTTTGAATTTGACTAACCCCGACCCCCTTCTACACCTCACGCGCAAAATAAAAAATCACAAGGTACAGAAAAAAAGGCAATGCAAGTACAATTGTAAAGATGAAGGACATCAACAGCAAAATATTTATTTATAAAAAAATCAGTATAAGTATTAATTAATATCCTACCTTCTCCAATTCTTTCTTTTATGCAGGAAAACCAACTTGCCCAAATTCAATCATGTTACAACTTCCAAGACACTTACAATTATAAGTAGACGAACTTACTCTGGCATTGTAGTTGTTAAGTTTATACAGCTAAAGAGTAAAGAGTGAGTTACAAGTGGCTGGAACCCACAAACCTTTGCACAAGAAACAGCCATCACCATTTTTGCACCAGACTTTGCTACGCCATTTGCCTCGGATCTTGAGCCAACCTACCAAATAGACAGGCATCACAGTTTCATAACTCAAAATTATTTAGAGAAAGAATATTTTGGTTTAACAATTCTTGAATTGGAAAAGAAGAGAAACAAACTAACAGTAAATACTTTTCTCCAGCATTTTACAATTTCCAGACAACAAAATATAATTATGCAAAAGAAGATGAATGACATGAAATATTTGACGTCTACACTGTAAACCAACCTGGATGACTACAGGCATACACCTTTTGATAAAGAATAATACCATAGTTTAAAATATATGATATCCATCAAGAGGAATGTTTAAGACAAAACAGGACAATAATTAAAGTAAAAATTAGGATCAACACTAAAAGAAGGTAAGAAGATGGATCAATACTGCACTTTGAGATCTTATCATATGTGCATTCTCAAATTCATTATATTTCTATTGATGGTTCTCAAACTCTCCCGACTTTACTTAGTCTTACAGTGTCACTACTATCTCTGTATTTCCTAAATCTACACATTTATTATATTTCTATTGAATTCAATTGATGATTGTCAAACCCACCTGACTTAATGCCTAATTGCTTGTTGATCATACAGGTCAGTTATTTGTATAATCATGGAGCATATTAAATAATTCTAGGTCTCTCAATAAATAAACAATGACTATAATAAGATAATTCATACCATAAATCCACTGATGTTCTAAAGGAAAAAGGAATCAATATACTCAGAAGTCAGAATATAATTACACAAAGCATCATAATCAGAGTAACTAAAGAAATATCTTAAATTCATACCATGAATCCAGTGATGTTCTGAAGGAAGACCAACGGAATGTTACGTTGAGTACATAATTCAATGAAATGGGCCCCTTTCAGTGCTGATTCATTGAATAAAATCCCATTGTTTCCAATAATTCCAACAGGCTGTCCGAAAATTCTAGCAAATCCTGTTACTAGTGTCTGCAAAAAGATTTTGATAAAGGTTATATATAATATACAGACAGGGAATTGCAACTGTGCTTTTCTTCCAGGCTACCAGTATATTGATTGATGAGCTGTACAAATTTTATTGGTATTGCATATACTGGGTGTACTCCAAATATATAGGTTTTGCTTAGATAAATTTTTCAATAAATACTTATAGAGGAATAAAATAAGATAAAATGAGTTAACCTTCTCCCATAAGTTAAAATTAATTTATAGAAGTTCTCTCAGTTTCTCCAAAAGCTGATTTATGGAAGAAGCTTAATTTATTTTACCTTCTTATTTTCTTCTCTTATTTGAGAAGTTTAACCAAACAAAACCTTATTGTCAAATCAGCAACCAATACGTGTGTGGCAAATCGTCAGAGGTACAGCCACTGAGAGAAAAAAGGCTGTTTCATAGCAACCCATGCATACTAAGATAATGGTTAAACAGATAAAAAGTAAAGTGGATAAGTCCTCACAGTGCCATACAATTTCTTGAACTCATCAAATTCACTTCCATCAACAATGCGATCAATAACTGATCGGATATCAAACTGTTGCTTAAGATCAGTGGGTGCAATAGAACGAAGTTCATTGACATCATACAATGGCTCTTTATATTCATAATTTATATTTTGCAATCCATTGGCCAAGACATCTTTCCCAGCCATATGCAAATTCTTAATTATATTCCTCCCAAGTGCAAGTGCATGGAATTCATCTACAAGAAACAAAACGTGTACAAAGTCATTAACAGGAACCAAGTTGATGTCATTACTTATCATGTTTTCTATACATTCAGATAAAGAGAAAGTATCCACAGCAAATACCTTGAGCAAAATAATCAGAAACCCCTGATGTCTTGCAGTGCACAGTAGCACCTCCCAAATCTTCTGCTGAGATTTCTTCTCCAGTGGCAGCCTATAAAATCATTAAGGTTAATTTTGGTCATAAATGCATAGAAAAACACTAACACGTAGTGTTAAAATAAAGAAATTTAAAAGAAACAGATTTTAAAAATCAAGAACAAAGAAATAGCCAGAGATTATCACACAAAAGATTTTGGAGCACCAGAGTAGCTGGAGCTGACCTTAACAAGAGGTGGCCCTGCTAAAAAAATGGTGCCATTTCCCTTGACCATCACACTTTCATCAGCCATTGCAGGAATATAAGCTCCACCAGCTGTACAAGAGCCCAATACTAATGCAATTTGAGGAATTCCTTGAGCAGACATTACAGCCTGATTGTAGAATATTCTACCGAAGTTTTCTCTGTCTGGAAACACTTCCGCTTGCTTGGGAAGAAAAGCACCTCCACTGTCAACAAGATATACACAGGGCAATTTGCACTGAGCAGCAATTTCCTGTGCCCTCAGGTGCTTCTTAACAGTAATGGGATAATAAGTCCCTCCCTTAACAGTGGGATCATTAGCCACAAACATACAAAGTCGCCCATGCACAGGACCTATCCCAGTAACAACCCCACCAGAAGGCAAGGGTTCTTCATACAAGTCATGTCCTGCAAGCTTTATCACTCAAAAGTTAAAAGCTTTCCTAGTCAAACCCATTTCTCATAATCCCCACCCATTTCAATTCCTAAACATTTAAATTCCAATCACACGACATCTCTACTATGTTCAACAAACCAGCTTTCCACAAAAATGAATTAAAAATCTAAAATAAAAATTATTTATTTTTGAAATTAAAAACACATTTAACCTTAATTATTAAATGCATAAGAAGAACACTTCCTCAAATTAACTCCTAAAGTTATAAATTTAAACCAATTTAATTTTTAAAATCATTAAAATATTATTTCAATTTCTAAAACAATTAAATATCAATATTTTAATTCTTATTTTTATAATTTCAAAAAACCGGCAATTTGTTGACGTTAAAACAATAATAATGATCATGTAATTCAGTAGTCTACAAATTCTTTTTTTTTTAAATTTAAAAAGTAAATTACAAGATAACCGTAATTGAATATCTTTTTATGTATGATTGTCACTGATAATAGAACATAAATCCTCTTACTTAAAGGATCGTTCACCATGTGAATGTGGAAGAACCTTAAACTGGATAATTGTAGTTTAATATACTCACTTTATTATTTATAATTATAATACTCAATTACTTAATTTATTAAATTAAAAAAATTAATTAATTTAATTAATAACAATAAATATATTTTTAAAAATTATTTTTATTATTAATATTTCTCTTTTTTAATTAATATAATTAATTAGAGATATTTTAGTTTAAAAATAATTAATATAAAAGATATTATTGATTAAATCTTAAAAAAAGATCACTTTTAATTTCACTCTTATAATTATGATAAGAGGAGTACTAATTATTTACATTTCTCAAACAATTAAAAAAAAAAAGAAGCTAAAAGTAGGTTTGAAGAAGAAAAAGAACGAAAACCTGTGAAAGCTCGAGGAAGGAAGAACCGGGATCAAGAAGGCGATCGATTCTTTCACGGGGAAGAAATTTGTTCCTACTTCTGTTCCTCTTCACTGCCTCGGCTCCTCCACCAGCAAGAGCCTTTTCTACATGAATTTGGAGTTGTGCAAGCAATTCCTCCATGGCCCCACCATGAGAACTGGCTGTGGCGGAGGCTGCCAAGCTCAACCACCTTCTTCCTGCTCCTCCCAACAAATTGGCCTTTCTTCCGATTAACCCAAACATCCCTTATCTTCTGCGAATCAACAATGCCACTCCTCTCTATCTACAGCTATTGTGTTTATCCGATGACAGCGATCCACTTTCCGATACTGCAATATAAATACATTGATGTCGCCATCGGATAATCTTGCCACGTCTCTTTGACTATATAAGAACAAGGCTTTTAACATATTAAAATATTTTTTAATATTATTTTACAATTAAATAAAATTTTGTGTATATTTAAGTAATAAAACTATAAAAATGCTAAATAATGTTTCTCTTTATTTGCTAGGAACTCGGAATATAAAATAGCATCATTTTGGGTAAGTTTTAAAAACATTTTTTTTTTCATTTTGACAAACTTATATTGTATTAATCTATTTAAGACAGTGTTTGGATAGAGATCATCAAATTTAAATAATTTAAAATGTATAAATTTTTTATTATTTAATTTAAAAAAATTATTTGAAAAAATAATTTAAGTTCTTTGTATTTCTAAGTTTCTGATTAGATAAAATAATTCGTTTCATTTTTTTATAAAGTGTAAATTTGCTTTTTAAAAAAATTGTGATTTCAATTAAAATTTCAGCAAAAGAAACATTAATCAATTTTTAAATAATAAAATATTTTAACATAATTTTAAAATTAAAAATTAAAAAAAATTATGTATTCTATTTTTTCATAGTTAATCAGAAACTATAAAATCAGATATTAAGTCAATATTTTTTGGTAAAGAAATATTAAGTGATACATATTCTGATTTTAACATAATTTACAACTATGAAAATACTATTTAAAAAAATGTTGGCAATTTTTTATTAATCACTAAAATTATAAATTTATATCTTTTATATATAAAAAGAGAGGGATTTAATTTTCTTTTTTTTATAGTTGTAATAATTTTTTATTTTAATTCTTATAGTAGCAACAACTATCAAATTTAATTTTCATAATATTTAGAATCACTAAAATTGATCTAATAGTGAAAGATTGAAATAATATGCAGATATTATAAGTTTAAATTTCAATATAATTACTATATATAAAAAAAATTCAAAGTAAAAAATAACAAAACACATATTTAAATTAGTCTTTAAAATTTAACATTTATCAACAATCAATCTTATTTTAAATTGGATTCTAAGAATCCAACTCATCAGTACATACTACTTCAACCTAAGAGCACTAAGAAGTTCAAATAACCTAAAGATAGCCAACCCAAGATACATTACAAGAGATCGTTTTTATAAAATAACTTCAATGCTCTTCGAAATAGAAAATCATAGCTTGACTTAGAGTGAGCTAATAGTGTTCTACACTAATAGTAGTACATTTATTATAACCTCTTTGTTATGCATTATAACCTATCTTAAGTATCCTTATGAAACAATCATCACAAGCAATGTGAAGCATACATTTATTATATATTATTTGATCAAAATTTCTACAAAAATGAACATAGCAGTACCTTCGTAGGTACATAACTCATTTTCTCTAAAGCTTAATAATGCCAGAAAAGGGAGCCACTACAAGCACAGCTTAAAACTCAATTAACGTCAAACATCTCAAACCACATCAAACCCAATGCTCATCTTTAACTCATACTCCATGCAAATAATAAAAAAAAAAACCCAAATTCCAATCCTTATGATACAAAATGCTGAGTGCTTTTATCAAAATGTTAGCACTATACTTGTTAATTTTGTTAACTTTGGGGAAACTTAATCAAGAGATTAATGGGACTGATGGTGGCAAATGTTATGAATCATGTGATAAATTTTATTTTCAAAAACTAGGTGTCAAATACAATATTTCTCAATAATTAATTTAATGAATTATTCATAATTTTTTTTAAAAAAACAAGGAAAATACTCAGCCTATAAATAAGGTGTTTTGAGTGGAAGATAGAACTCTTAAAAAAATTGTTAAACGTACACAGGGGTGTGACTATTTAAGTAAACCTATCAACTCAATTGACTCAATTAACTCAAAAATATACTCCTTTTTATCTTTTATATAAAAAATAAATAATTATTTCCTCAAAACCAATAAAAATATCAAACTAGTTAATTTTAATTAATAATATTATATATTTAAACTTTATTTTAAAATTACTCATAAAATTAAATAAATTAATTAGTAATTATATTAAATGACACAATATGCAATTTAAACAATAATTTTTTCACTAATAAATGTGACTTGTGTTATTATTAAGTGAATGAATACAATAATCTCCACATGAGTAATTAGTTAGTGTCTGATTAATATATTTTACAAGATATAAAAAAAATAACAATTAATGCATTTAAATGTATATTTATGTATTTTATAATTAGAACAAATAAATCCCAATTAGTCTATTATATAGAAGATCCAACGAAGTAATAATTGAAATATTTGATTTAAATAAAATAAAAATCTTCCAACCCAATTGGTCCAAGTTAAATGATAGGTTCGTAACTTTTGAACCTCTCCAATGTAAACCTTAATTAATTTCTCTTTTTTAATATTTTTAATTTTAATGATTTTCTTACAACTTGATATTTTTCATGATCTGACTTGAATCAAATTAAGTGATAAATTTGGTCAAAAAGTGACTTAATTCAATCAAATATAATCTATTTATTTTAAATTTCTTTTATATACAATTACGACAATAAAATTTTAATCTAAAATCTTATACAAATTATTTAAATTTACTCTGCTGATTCCCGAATCTAACTTTAATCCAAATGCACCTTAAAACATAGTTGGGACTTGTGACACAAGGGAACCTATATTTTTTTAATATTTTAAATAAAAGAATGGATAATAAATATAACGTTAATTAATGGATGAGTTAATACTTAATTGGTGACATTTTCATTTACATATCTTTCATCCTACTTCATTATTTTAAAATAGTTGAGAAGCTTAACTGTATTATTTTATAAGAAAATTGGAGTTAACTTAGTCCAATGAACTTGAGAGATCAGACCATTTATTTAAAAAATTGATATTTAAATTAATTCATTTTGATCAAATAAATACTCTTTTAAAACTGGCTAAAAATGAAGAAACTTATCCAAGGTCTTATTCACATTCTGTACAGCATGAAACTTTCATGGTGAAACACTATGAGTTAGTTAAGTTAAACTTTTTTTTATTAATTTTATTATAATATATAACCAAATTTAGAGTGATTCATCCTCACAAGTGGTCTATTATAAATCACTATTATTTATTATTAAATTAATTTGATCCTGTTTCTTTTATCATATATCATTCACATTTAATTTATGTTACTTTCTGAAATTGTTTCTATAGCATTCTAAAAACTTTTCGTCCAAAATATATATATACTTATGTATGTATATACTTTTACTTATTTATTTATTGGTAAGATTTTTTGTGGTAGAAATTTAATTAATTATTAAATTTTCAGTGCATATGTATGAATTTAAATTCTAATACTTATATGTGATCAATTAATAATAGTAACATAGTTAAATCGTTATTTCTATGTTTAATTAATTATTTACAATGTTATTTTAATTATTTCAAATTTTAAAATTTTCTTGTTAAGTTGTTTTTTTATATTGTTTTACCTGTAATCAAATTGTTTACAAATGAAATTCTAATTGAGTAATTAATTTAAACAAAGTTTGAACTAATTCTTAGATTTTATAATGTTAAATTTTAAAAATTTTAATTACATTGTCTTACAATTACATAGTTTAAAAGATTTATACTATGTAAACTAAATTTAATTTACTTAAAATTTTAAATTAATACAACACATTTTGAGAGTCAAAATTTTAAAACCTAACTACCTAAGTTACTTAAACTCACAACCAAACACATATTTAAATACTTAAGTTACTCACTAATCATAACTTTCTACACTTAACAACACAACACACACTCCTAACTTTGAAAACAAAATAAAATATGTATTCATTTATTCCCTTTTCTTTTTCTTACTTTCGCCGAGAGAGGGAGAGAGAATTAGAGAGAATAAAACCATTTTCTTCTTTCCTTGGTGCTGGCTAAAAACAAGAAGGAGCAAAAGATAAGGAGGAGGCTCTAGTTTGCATGCAATCACCTATCAACTCGATCATCTTCTCCTTCCAGTTTTAGTCTATAATCCTTGTAATGAGTTATTGAATCACACTCATCAATTCCTTCATTTTGTTTGTAGTTTGGTTGATCATATCACTTGCATGCATGAATTTATAATTTTTCTAGGCAACCTAAGCAATTAGGCATGATCCTTAGACCAAGGAGACACTGTTTTGATTTTTTTGGAATTTTTAGTTCATGGTATTATTGGGAAAACTCAAACCAACTTCAAGAACAAAGTTACCTCATATATTTTGATTTGAACCAGCTTCAGTAATTTGCATTTTTCTCAAAATCTAATTGTTGGATTTTTGTAAAATTGGTTTCAAATGAAAATAGACTTAAAACCTTATGATGTTTCTATTGAAACCAACTAGATATTAGTTCGAATTAAGGTTCATCTTGGACTTGCAAAATAGAGCATCTATTTTTGTCTCTAGGCAAGACAATGTTTAAATATTTATGATTATGAACTTTTTTGTTAAGCACTACTAAAATATTTTTACATTTATGAAAACTAGACACCTCAACCTTTCCAACCATATATCATAAGCCCAATTTCAAGTTTGTTTTCATTTTCAAATAATTTTTCTAAGATAGAGACAATACACTAAGTTTTAATTTTCAACTCTAGAAGAACACCTTTAAAGATTAATTTTCTTGGAATTTTAGGGAAGGAATTAGGAGACAAATTTTACCTTTTTTGAAATATATATGTGTTGGCTTTAATGTGTAAAAAGTACAAATTCATTCTATTTTGGGAAGACCTAAAAAGGGCAAAACATTGAACCAATGTCACTAGTGACAAAAATTCGAGTCTTTGTTCTTTGTTGATTTTTCATAATTTTGTGTGGATTTTTGCTAAACAAATGGGTTACATTTATGAAAAATAGATGTCGATAGATTTAATTCTATATACAAATTTTATATTTTTAAAATTATTTACTATCTACAATTTGAGTTCACATTTGACCTTATTGTTAAAAATTAGCCTAGAGAGTCATAACTGAACTTTAAAACTCAAAAGCATTTTTTTGTTACAACTTTTCATATTGATTGTGTAAATTTACACTCATAATTATTTATATCTTAACTTAGACTATCATTGTACTAAATTGGTTGAAAAATATAAGAAGTGCAAATCCCAAACAATTAATAATTGTGAGTGTGAAATTCTATCTGTATATTAATTGTACTAGAAGACTTGGGGAGTGTGACCCTTGAGCATTGGATTAAACTGATTGTGTGTGTACTATATGATTTTGTGATTGCCTAAACTATTTTATATGTTTATTAGTTGTATTGGAAGACATAGAGAGTGTGATCCTCAAGCATTGGATTAAATTGTGTGTGCATGAATAATTGATTGTATGATTTAATTGAATGTGTGTCATAGTTAGTACTGTCAACTGGACTCAGGAATGAGTACAGGTGATGATTAAGACTTATACCCAATACGAGTACTAACATTGCTAAAAAAGGATAAAGCGAATCCACGTATTGTGTGGTTATATATGCATAAGTACAAAGACGTGGGTTTGTCCTATAATACATAATATCATAAATCCACAGAAAATCACGTGGAAAGTTTCAGTGGCAAGAACGTGTAATGCATATAAAGCGAAAGTAGACTAGCACGATCACCTAGATAAGGTCATCCAAAAAGGTGAGGGAGATAGGAGTTCTCATATTAGTGAAGTTGTGGAGCAAAGAGACAAGATCTCAAGGCTCATGTGTCCTATCGTTATTGTCAAGTGCATGTGTAATAGAATCACAATGTAACAAATAAAAAGATAATCCTAATAAGGAGAATGGTTGAAAAGTCCATCTTTAGAGAATTGGGTGACCCACATATTGGTACTTGAGGTATGCTTATTGACTTGTTGTTTCTTGGAGATTTGGCATCAAGTTTGTGGTTAGTGTTCCCACAATAGCTGACTTGGCAATTCTGAAAAATGCGAGACATAATCGAGTTGATGAGAGCTTGGCGTTGTATAGTGGTGAAAGTGTACTCCAAATCAGTCATCTTATACTTAATTGTGTAAGACTAGTAAGTTTTAGGACTTCCAATGACAACTAACTAGTGAGAAAGTGAAAGTAAAAAGATGAATAGTTATCGAGACGTGTAGAATTACGAGTAAGATCATTAGATAACCACAATGCTATCGTTAGTTGGTTTTGTGAGACTCTCAAAGTTGTTCTATATGTGATTTGAGCAAGATGGCTCACTCCTTTCTTTTTTTTCTCTTTTAGGTTCTAATGACGATGTCAAGGCCAAGAATCTGACTCTTGATTGTATTAGTGGGTGATGGTTTAACGATGTGATTAGGGATGAGGATCACTTTATTAGCTACATCTGCTTCACGTTGGTATTTTTGGAGGAGTAAGAGAACAACACCAAAATTTTGATTTTTTAGTATGGTTAACCCAACCAACCCTGCTTTACTCCTAACATGTTGTACTAGTTGAGATTGTTGCAATTCCGTCCTCATCGTCGTCATCATATTGTTCATTAGATGGACTAGAGAAGCACCCTTGGTTTGTTCTCGACCCTTCTAGATCATTGCCACATGTATAACATACCATCTTTTTAGGAGCTAGACCTTGTGTCTTGGTAATGGTCGGGGCAAGAGCCAGGAGGGTGGCACCACTTGTAGTAGACCTTAGAGAATCTAACGAGGATGAGGAGGAAATACTTGATGCACTACTAGAGGGTAGTGGAGAGGCATCTAGTGAAGGAGCGGGTTGGCTAAACGAAGAGCTAAAAGAAGATTTGGATGGGGATTCTCATGATGATTCTTCCCATGGATCTTGCTGATAGAATTTCTTGACTCCATGACTTCTCGACATTTTTTGGTATAGTTATTCCACATGCTTTGAGTGGATAGATAATTGCTTTGAACTTAGGTTTTTTCTATGTACTTTGACATGAGTAGACCTAGATTTTAGACATGTATATGTATTTTGTTTGGTTATTATTTTCCGTACCATTTTTTCCTTTTCATCTTTCTTTTCTTCATCTTTCTTCCTCCTTAGATTTAATCCATTGACTATTGCAATCTCCTCCTTCCTCTCTAGCGACCACCATCACCAATCATCGTGAGCATCCTCTCTATAACATCTCAACTCCAGGTTTAAATTTGGAGTTAGGTCACCAACACTAACCAAGGAATTTGGGAAGTGGTGTTGGAAGGGGAAACATGCAAAGGGTTTGACTAATGTTGAAGATGATGACATGGTAGTACACAATTAAGTGTTTAACAATTATATGGTACAGGGTGTCACTATATGTGGTGAATCTACAGATGTGCCATGAATAAGTGCTTGCGATGATTTATATGGAAAATTAAGGTCGCGATGCCATTTCAGGTGTTGTAGTGGTTTTTGTGTTCGCAAGATGCCATTGTTTGTGGTGGATTTATAAATGCATTGTGAATTGGTGCTTACAATGGTTTCTATGGAGAATCATGGTCATAGTGATGTTTTCAATGCTAGACTATAGGATTTGGTGGTGGTTGGACCATGTGTTAGGAATGTACCAAAAGATTTGTCAAAGATTGTGAAGAGTTACCGAAAATAGTAAAGACATAGTCAGATACTCCATGGAGGGAGAGTAAAAAGAGAAAAAAAATTAGATACAAAAGGTGTATAATAACATTTGTGCTCCTTCAATTAATATGATGACTATAAATAATTACCTATAAAAATGGTACATCCTAAAATTAATCCTAAACATATAATATTTTATTTTATACAATTTAAACAATTTTTATCCAACTAATAAAACTCTAAATACTTGACCAAATAAGCCTTACAAACAATTATTTTAAGAGAAACTAAAAAACACCTCCCTTAAAATGTTCTTACTATTCAACTTGTATTGTACCTTTTCAATTTATTCTAATAATTTTTTAAAATTAAAATTTTAACTTATTTTAGAAACTCAAATAAGAATAACTTGAAATTATAAAATAAAAATTTATAATAAAAAACTCTACAAAAAACATTTATCTAATATCCAAAGAGTTAGTTACCAGTTGCTCCAAACCCTTAAGACACCAATCGAAAAATGACTTTGGAAAATATTTTGGTCGATTTGAGAGCAAAAGGAGATATTATCGAAACGGTAAGAAAAAAATAAAAATGTAAGATAGTATGTGTGACATAATTTACTAAAAGAAAGTATTTAAAATTTGGTCAGAATCTAATCCAAATCAGAGAGCGAAGAAGACAGAGTGAGTTACAGTAAGAGTCTCGAATCCAACCCATGTCGTTGCTGCTGCTGCCTCAACCTTCCGCAACCTTCTCTCCGCTCACCGCCGCCGCCGCCTCCGCCGCCTCCGCCACCGTACGGACATCCTTCACCGCCGTCACTCCTCGGCGGCAGAGAACGCTCACTCCGAAACCTGCACTCTCCATCTCTCCCTCAACAACAACAGCACCCAGTAATGCAATCCCTCCGAAGAAGGTTCTAGTCCCCATCGGTTTGGGCACCGAAGAAATGGAAGCAGTTATCATGATTCACGTCCTACGCCGCGCCGGCGCTGACGTCACTGTCGCCTCCGTGGAGCCGCAGCTCCAAGTGGAAGCCGCCGGAGGCACCAAATTGGTCGCCGACACCGACATTTCCGCGTGTTCCGATCAAGTTTTCGATCTCGTTGCATTACCCGTTAGTTCTCTAACTAAAACTACTATTGCTACCGTTATTACAGTTGCTTCTTTCTTCTTTTGTTGTTCGTAGTATTAACTGTGAGTGGCAGGGAGGAATGCCTGGTTCCGCAAGACTACGGGATTGCGATGTGCTGCGAAAAATCACGTGCAGACAAGCTGAGGAAAACAGGCTCTACGGTGCTATTTGTGCTGCTCCTGCTGTCACCCTTTTGCCATGGGGGCTTGTGAAAAAAAAGAAGGTGCTTTGCTTAATTTCAGTTTTATTGAATGAATATTTGTTAATGTTATCATAATTTTGAATTGCAGCTGGGGTAACTGTTGGGTGGTGCCTATCAAAATTGCTTTTGTAGTTGTGGAAATTTAAAAAGAGTTTAATTTGCATACTGTCGTCTGAAATTTTTAGGTTGTCCACTAGTTAGAAATCATCTTTACTATAATTTCAGAAATAATTATTATAAAAAGTTTAATAGGCATACGCTAGCAGTTTACTTTCTACTAATCTTTAATAAGTGGCAACCAAAATGAAAACCGAGCATTTTGTGGTTTAAAAATGCTGAATCCTGCCTCAACCAATAATAAGTCATTTTTAGTATGATTTTTATGATCATTAATAAACTTATCGTAACAATTTGTGATTACATAAAATATTGCAAAACCTTAGAACATATAATATTTATTCTATTATAGAAATTAATAAATTTATTATATATTATGATTTGTAATTGAATGATGATATAAAAGACACTTACATTGTGTATTATTTATTTATTTAAAAAGGAGTTTAAGTTTCATGTATGTGTAGTGTAAAAAAATTTATACTGTCAACTATTTAGAAATCATCTAAGATTTGACTTTTAAATTAAATTTTTTATACATTAATGAAAAAACCTTTATACTATCTGTGTATTCTAATTATTTTTTATTAAATAGTAATTTTACTACTGTAATTGCAGTTACAGACTACAATTTTGGCTAGAGTTTCATTTTGTTGTTTTTGTTTGTGTTTGGATAAGGCTAATATGCTCTAGTTTGTCATGTAAGATAACTTGTCACCCTGCATTCCACGACAAGCTTCCAACCTTTTGGGCAGTTAAATCAAATCTTCAGGTTTCCAGAGGACTCACAACCAGCCGGGGGCCTGGAACTACTTACCAGTTTGCTTTGTCCTTGGCCGAGCAGCTATTTGGGGAGTCTGTTGCCAAAGAGGTTGCAGAATTGTTGGTAAACTATTCTGATTAGCAACTTTCTTGCCGGAAAGGAATAGATTGTTTCCCTTTTTCTATGTAATCAAATTATGTGCTGGTATACAGCGGTTTCTTTTCTTTTTCTTTCTTTACTGGTTGATTCAGTGCGGAAAAGTAATGGTACCTGATATTGAATTAGTAAATACATAGCAATCAAAATCAAAGGAAAATGCACATTTAGCAATCACTTGAAGAATTCTAATGGGATTCAGCTGTTCTGTGTTGCCAAATATTCACGTGTTAAATTTGTAAGCCCTATCTTGCAATGATACACCTGTAGTGAACTTTTAGCAGGTTCAACTGTCAAAATATTTAACTGCTATTAGATATTGATCTAGTTGAACTGGGAAAGTTTAACCATGGTAGTATTTGGCATGCAAATAGTGCGCCATGGAATAGAATGAAACAATTTCTATTATGTTTTCTTCTCCTTGGTTCCAACTAATTTAGTGGAGCCAAAATGTACCACTAGTTCTATTCTATTTTTATAATGTATTAAAAAACGTTATGTTTGATCCCATTTTAACACATGTACTAAACCTATATCACATGTACCCAGGGGTGGAAAAGTCTAAAATAATAATAAAAAAAGATTAACAGAGAGGAAGAGAAAAGAGCAGGAAAAAATGCAGAATGATGAATGTGCTTGAAATCTATATTTTTAAATTTGGATCCTTTATTTTGATTAACATCTTTAATGTTCTTTCTGGTGTTTGATGTATGTTGCCTTATCAGTTAGGTTCTGTCCTGATCAAGTACTCTTTTTTTTTTTTTTTTTTTTTTACAACAGTTGATGAAAACGGATGATGATAATGCAGCCAAGAAGGAGTTCAACAAAGTTGAATGGTCTGTTGGCTACCACACCCCTAGTGTAAGTTACTAACTTACCATCATATCTGTATAATTTGAGAAGATTTCAGCTGCCCATCCTTCTGCATCAATGACCTTATACATGAAGTCATACATTATGATGTACAGGTCCTCGTACCAATTGCACATGGCTCTGAAGAGATTGAAGTAGTGACTGTGGTAGATATTCTAAGGCGAGCAAAAGCTAAGGTCATAGTTGCTTCAGTGGAAAAATCTCTTGAAGTTTTGGCTTCTCAAGGAACCAAAATTGTTGCTGATATATTAATTGATGATGCTCAAGATTCAGCTCAGGATCTGATTATTCTTCCAGTAAGATAAAATTCTTCAAATCAATCCCTATTTTTAAACTTTCCAAACGTATACAATCTTTAACAACCCTCCTCCCTCCAACAAAAAAAAAATCACATGCAAAACGTGCATGGAGCCTATGGTGAAAATGATTGGTCACAATCATATCTCGTGCTATTATTATCTTTCTTGGGGTTCCTTCAAATTATGGGATTTCGTTGCAGTTGTAATTGACAGAGTATAATTAGTTTTTGATGGTCATTATTTGCTGCAAAATCAGACGATTCTTGTTTTTGTCCCACCTATCATTTGTTGTTGTTGAGATTTTCATGAATTTTTAGGGAGGAACTGCTGGTGCTCAAAGACTAAGCAAATCTAGAATTCTGAAGAAGCTTCTTAAAGAGCAAAATTCAGCTGGAAGGATATATGGAGCAGTCTGCTCTTCACTTGCCATTCTACAGAAACAAGGTTTACTAAAGGTATTTGACACCCTTCTGTTATCATTCTGCTTCCGGTTCCAATTCTTAAGGAAAGTCTCACTGAGATGAGAAATCTCTTGCTGTTACAGGACAAGAGGGCCACAGCTCATCCCTCTGTCTTAGACAAGCTTAAAGACGAAGCAATAAATGGTGCCAAGGTAGTTATTGATGGCAAACTGATCACTAGTGAGGGACTTGCCACTGCAACTGATTTTGCATTGGCCATTGTGAGCAAGCTATTTGGTAATGGAAGAGCAAGAAGTGTAGCAGAGGGCCTTGTTTTTGAGTATCCTAAGAAGTAGAGTGCATGGTTTATCATCTCTATGGGATTAAATCCCGAATTTTTTTATTAGAAATTTAAGAGAAATAAAACATAATAGAGATTATGGAAGTAAGTACGTGAAGGTAGAAGAAAAAATTTTAGTCTAAGAGATGAGGGGTTATCAGTCTTTTCCGAGCCTACGCCTGCCCAACAGCTCCATATGATCATTGTGAATTATTTTGCCTCCCTATCACTTCAGAAACAAGGATAAGTTGCAGTTTTTGTGGGCAAATCTTTGATCAAACTGTACATATCCATGTTGTCTTATTCAATATCTTTGCAAAATCTACCCACTTGAACCCATGCTTGATTAGCTCCTTATCGATTCATGTCCCTTTGTGGGCATTCGTTTCACATACATGGATTGTAGCAATCAATCTTATGATTTTGATTTCTGGAGGGGATGTTGACCTGGGAATGCCATTGCTATTGACTGAGACAACTTGTTAAATTTCATCATTCGTACGGAATGATTAACACACTGTAGACTGTAGTTAACGTAGATTGAACTTTCTAATGTAGAATTCAAACTTTACTTGACAGGATGTATGAGAATGCCTTAAACAATATGTCATAATGTAATTAACCAATATCATCTTGTATCACAAAACTCAAGCAAATAAAAGAAAATAAATTCATGTGGATTTTATGTTGGAAAAGGTGGTTTAATAATATCTTTTACCTTTTGTCAATCAAGGCGTAGTAGAATGAATTTACATGTTAAAACCTTGAGAAAAAAAAACATTGAATCATCTGTGTATCTAAGAGTTTCAACCTTTTCTCAAAATTAAAATATTTTGTATTGTTTTCAAATTTTACTACTGATTACAAAGTTTCATTCACTAAAAGTGAAATACTCACATGCATGGTTACTATAAATACCAAATAAAATTTTGATCATTAAAAAAAAAATACTTGTCATAAATAATATTTTAATTAGTGGAATTCTTATCTTCATTTTAATTCTGAATTCTGATTTTATATATCATTTGCTTGATAGTTTTATGAAATCTGAATCCACAAGCTACGACTTTTGGTCCAAACTTTTTACACCAAAACAAATTAGCCTTTTTTTTTAGTAATTGTTTTGTTTTCTTCTTCCTCAATTAGCAAGCTCAAAATTATTTTGACGTTTTTCTTTATTAGGTGGTCTAAATTTCTTGTCTCTTTTATGATTTATAATTTTGCCACATAGTTCAAGTATCATTTGGAATCATTTCCTATGCCCACTAAGGAGATCTATAACAGTAACAATGTGAGATTTTGTACGCAAATCTTCTCAAGTCTTCTCATGTTAGTTCTAATGGTCCTATCAGACCTCTGTCTCTTTTTGTGAAAGTAACTAGTAACATGTCTAGACTTCTATAAAAAGTTGCATGAAGATAAATATTAGGAATGAAAGGATAATTATTTCTATTGACTTTCTGTTTCTTGTATCCATTGCCTAATCTGTTGGACAAATGCCTTTATTTGTTCAAAATTTTATTTAAATCGATTGTTCCAATGACTAACTTGGCTAAATTCATAGTCAGTCTGGTCATTACTTTAAGTTTATTATTGACTTTAGGAGATTATATAGTCTCATCTGGGAGTTTGAATTTACTTAGATTGATATTACGTACCTCAACATCAATCTTAAATTTCACAATTTCTTTCTTGAGTATTTCATTTTGAGCATAAACTTCTTTATATTTTAAAAACTCACAAGAGATTTTATGTGAATTCTTAATTTCAAGAAGAAAATCACAAGACATTCTTCATTATCTTCTAGAATCATCAAATTCAGATTTACTATATTCAATTTTTAAGTTAGATTATCTCAAATGGTCTTTTGTTTATGTCATTTATTAGATAAACAATGATCTTCTCATTGTGTAATTTTCATTTGTCATCTTTATTTAAGTTGTTCTTAAGATTTTTCTATGTAGTTATTAAACCTTTCTTTTTCTTCTTTAAGAACCATGTTTTCTTTAGTCTTGGACATTTAACCTTTATGTGTCCAAGTTTTTTATATCTAAAGTAAATGATGTCACTCTTTTCATTCTTTAAATGCTTCTTCTTTTTGTATTTGTCATTCTTCTTAGGATAAAACTTGCATTTTTGCTTCTTTTTTTTATTTATTTATCATATTCTTGAATTTTTTAAACATAGGGTGAACATCATCATTTATTGAGTTGTTATTATTATTGTCTGAGCTTTTAAACTCTTCTTTCTCAAGTTTCAAGACCTTTGATGTCTTCTCTCGTGTTGTTTAATTGAAACTTCCAATTTCAAGGATAATATAGATGTTTGAGTTTATTCTTTTTCTCTAGTTTAGATTAACCTCATAAACTCTGAAAGATGTAAGAAACTTATTTAGTGTTAAGACATTAATATCATATGCTTCTTGTATGACTGTACTTTTGGGTTCCCACTCCTTGTGAAGATTATTCAATGTCCTCAAATTGTTTTTTTTCTTGGAGACTTTTGAAAGTGGTTTAGAATCATCGATGAATGTGAAATAAATAAAGTTTATGACAATAATTGATACTTGTTGAGAATTAAGATTATGTTAATAATTGAAACATCATTTCTTTTCAACAATTAAGATTAATTTGGTTATCTTAACTTATTTACAAGAGACAAATTCAAATAATGAATGTGAAATAAATAAAGTTTAATAATTTTGTATTGTTAACCACTTCAACCAACATGTCATTAGTCTAAGAGGATTTGTATTTGATTTCCTTAAATAATGTCTTAAACTTGAGTTTTGTGAATAAAAATAATACAATGAAAGAAAAAATTCCACTAAATATCATGGTGATCCAAAAAAATATAAAAAAACATTATTCAATCAATTAATTAATATGAAATTATCATTAATTTAATTTTTAATAAAATTGTAATAAAAAATAATAATTTACCATTTTAATAATTTATAATCAAATCACAGTATAAAATTATTTTACTATCTATACGTATGTTATTATCTTTATTTCAAATTGATTAATATTTTAATATTAAAAATAATTTTTTATTTATTGATATTTTTAATTTTTAATGAGATCTTAAAATATCTATTCTAATTTTATCTTCTATTAAATATTATTATTTTAAAACACTTAATAATATATTTATTAAAATTAAGAAAGAAAGTAATTTTTTTTAATTAAAACATATTTAAATACTTATTTTTTTAATTTATGTAAAAAAAATCTTAAGCATCAATTATATTGTTTTGTTTGATAGAGAAAAAAATTAAAAAGAGAGATAAAAATTATTTAGTTATTTAACAGAAAAATTTAATAAATATAATTTTAAAATTTATAAAATTCACTGTAATATTTTTTATTTATTTTTACTTAATTTTATCTTTATCTTTTTCTCTCTTTTTTTTTTTAACTGAATATCTTTTATTATTATTTTATTTTTATCTATTTCATTCATTTATTTTATTTTTCTCTTTTGTATAAAGAAGACAAAAATAAAGAGAGTATTAAAACAGTAACACTTTTACTTTCGGCAAAAATTCTGACACATCAATTACTATGTTACTTCTACACTTATTGAGATTAAGATGTGGTTTCAAAACACATACACGAGAAAAGGAGACGCTATAGATAAGACATTTGTTCTGACTTCTGAGTATCTTTTTGTCATTTCACAATTGCACGACATCATCTTTCTGTGGCCTTATCTTGACACAAATTACAATGAATAATAGCAAAAGATGTGGGTGCCATAAAATTTCAAAAACAAAAGCCCACCACACGAAAGAGTAACAATAACAGAGGAAGATATGATATATTGGGCAGAAATTAGAAATAAAATAAAATGTAACAGCAAAGGAAAATTCCATGTCAAAGGTCAATGGAAAGTAACAGTGTAAACTTTTCACAGGTGCTATGAATTTATCTGCCATATACTTACGGTATCATTTAAGCAAATGTCTATAAATGTTGTTAAAATTTAAATTAAAAATGTTTAAAATTACTACAAAACAAAAAGTAAATACTTTTAGAAAAATATTTGTACTTAAAATAAATGTTTATAAAAGTAAACTAATATAGCATACTTTATTTATAATTAAGCATTAAGAATGTTTAAGCAACTTTAAATTGTGGGTATTGACAAGTACGACAATCTTGATATCCATTGTTAACTCGTTAATAAATAAAAGATTATTTTAAAAAAGATAAAAAAAAGATTATTTTATTTAACGCTGGTGTGAAATTTATTTTAAGAGATTCACAATTCGACTCCATGCATGAAGCTTTGAGGGTGTTGGTATAATTTTTTTTCTTTTCTTACAATTTTCACTTCATTTATGCTAAAAATGCTTTCTCGTTGGTCATACACTCTCTCACAAGCTTTCATTAATCCTTTTGCTTACAAAAGTTTTATTCTTTATCTACTAAGGACTAATGTCATTTGTTTAGTGGATGCAGCCGGCATTAGTTTCAAATAATCATTCAAATAAAATTTTATTAATTAAAGTAATTTTTATATTTTTTTAAATTAAGTTTTAAATCTATTTTTTAATATTTATTTATTTGTTTTTATGTCATTATATTAATTTTATGGGGATTAAATTAATTTTACATAATATTTTTATTTTATAAATATATTTTCTCATTAGACAAATTAATTAATTTTTAATAAAACTAAAATTATTAAATTTTTTACCAAATAACTTTTATCTTTAATTGAGCTTTTAAATTAAGAAAATAAAAATTAATGAACAATTTCTACCTATTTTTGTAAGTTTTTATTTTCAATTTTAATTTATAAGTAGAAAAAAATTGAACCAAACGTATCCATAACTTGTCCCTACTCAAGAAACTTTACAAGGAAATCCCAACAAAGATGTCAAGAGGAAAATTTCAAGAAAAAATTTGAACCGAACCAAACAAAAATAATTCATTTGGATTCAAATTTTTTTCCATAACTAATATGATTTGATCCATAAACACTCTTTGTTTCCAATTGGAATTATCTTCAAAAAGATTTGAAAATTCAAATTATGATAACAATACTGTGAACAAAATTATTGTTGTTGTTATTTATTATTTACAAAATTTTAGGCTGAGAATAATCTCTATTTTAAATTTAGGATAGATCATCAACCTATAGAGAACTTACAATAAGAATACAATTCGTCCACTAATAAGAAACTCTTACAATGAAACTAGTTTATAGTGAGAAAATGATCAACCAAATAAATCTAGTCTTGTTAGCTATGGTTGACATTTGGAAAATATATGGGAATCTCACTCCTTTTATAAATACAAGAAAGAAATAGTATAACTAAAACTTAAATTAAATTAAAAAAAAAACTAAAACTTAAATTGGACAAAAAAAAAGTTAAAGATAGTCCAATAAACTTGTGTTTCTTATCATCCTGCAACAGTGTTAGTAATAAATTCAAGGTACCAGAGTTAGAAGCTTTGATCGATAGAAAAACGTTTCATTGAACCATATTACATGCAAGCCGCATTATTTTTCTCAATGCACTTATTAATTATAGACATTATGTAATATGATTGGATAAGCATGAAGGTAGCCACACTGACACTTCTGTAATTGTGGGCACTGTGCAAAATTATAGGCACTGTTCAATTTGTTGCACAAATTAAAAAGGCCAACCTTTTTAATTCCTTCTTAAGTGGGTTTTTTAGAATAATATTATATTACTTTGCAATAACTATAAAAGGCACTATGCCATATTAATTGAATTATGTGAATAAATTGAGCGAAAGAAACATGGTGAGAAATTCCTAATTCTCTTTCTCTGTTCCTTGTATTTTTTTTAAACATTATGTTTAATTGATAACAAACAGAAAAAAAAATTACATTGAAGCACATATAATAGTTTATTATTATTCAAAGATACAGCTTTAATGTACAACTCAATACTCCTAGTTCCTACACATTACTAACAATAGCTACCATCCTATCTAGTTTTGGACTGCAATTATCTCACGGTTCACACACATACTACAGTCCTTATGACCAACAATGGCTTCTTTCGTATAGCTACCACTCAGAAACAAAGACTCACATTCAATTAGTCTACCAGGGTCCAGTAAGTGTCCTTCTCAAGGATTGTATTTTACTTACCCATGATCTGCATGCAGGGTCCAAATCCTGCCAAAACAAAGAATAGAAAAGTTTATTTGGCTTTCTATTACTGTGTAAATAAATTAAAGGATACTCATATCTCACAGAGAATATAAGATATTATACTTTATTTTTCTGCATTTCCATGATTTCTTCCTGCATCAAACCAAATATAGTCAGCGAAAATCAAAACCTTAGCTAACAAATTATTGAAGAGGATGTGAAAATGACAACATACCTGTTTTCTTTGTAATTCTCTGTTTAATTTCTTAAGTTTTGCAACTTCAGCTTCTAGTTCGAAAGTGTAGGCCTGTCATTAAGAGACAGAATTTAATGGTTACAGTGCAATAAATTATTTGATAAGAAAGGCAATAAAAAAGGCATCATATAAAATGGGAAATTTTTTTTCTGATGTACTTTACTTCTCTCTTTGTCTGAATTTTACAGTTGATAAATAGTATTTTTGTAATGATTAATGACAATAAATGATCTTTACCAATTGTTCTGTTGACTTTGATATGAATCTCACTAAAAACAGAGTGGACTAAAGCATTTTAAGCAGCGTCCACATAGTATATTAGAAGTATATGTTGCTAATATTGCTCTTGACAAAGAATGCATAATAACTTGTTAGAAACAACAAACACTTTTGTTATTTTTTCTGTAAAATTCTATAGAATAAAAGTAACAAGTTGAAAAAATGAAAAAAAAAAATCTCAAATCAAACAATTTCTTAATTATTTTGATATGAAAAACAAAAACAGATAAACAAATTTTATTTCTTCTTAATAACAAGAACGTTAATAATATACTTTTTAATTTTTGTGAATTTAGGAGTTAAACTAACAAAGAAAAGGGGCTTTTTTTTTTTCAAAATGAAACACACATAAATTTGATCAAATAATAAAATTATGATACAAAGTATATGTTCTTAACTCTACGCAAAAATCCATTAAGCAAAATGTTTGTTTGAACACAAGTTTGGCACAACACAAGTTGTCACTGTAATTTTGGAATGTATTCAAAGATTAACAAAATAAGTAAAAAAATAAAGAAAGAGTGTATTATGCTGAAAGAGTGGAACTGATGCACTAATTATAAGGTGGTAAGGTGGCTAACCTGCTTACGAGCCCGTGACCGTGCAGCTGATTCTCTATTTTTTATCATTCTTCGTTGTCTTCTCTCAACCACTTTCTCTATAGCACTGCATTTCCTTCCCCTGTTGAATACATAATGAGCTGATGACATTGGAGAGTTATCAACATTACTTCTTGTAATTACATCCGGCGATATTTTACTTGAGGGAGAAGCCCCAGAAGCTATAACATTAGCCGTGGCTAAACCAACCATTCCAACATTCATTGAATGTTCCGCAACTCCAATCAATCCTCCCCTTCTGCTAGGGCTAGCAAGTTGAGCATTGTTCAACAAATGCATAGGACTAGCAAAAGCTACATTTGCTGGTTTTGGAAAAAGTGGAGGTGGCTGTTGGTGCTGTTGTGCTTGTCTCTGGGAGTGGTTAGAGTTTAATGATAATGGAGGGGGTTGTTTGGGAACTAAGTTATTATTGCTCTCCACCACCCTCTCACCTAAATTCCCATTACTTCTATTTGGTTGTTGAAACCCAAGAAGGAGGCCAGTGTTATTGTTTGGTCTAGGAAAGTCACCAAACCATCCGTTGTTATTTGGTTTTCCGATTTGTTGTTGAGGCACATCTTCTCTCTCAACCCCAGCTCTCACCAAAAACTCCTCCAAAGTCATTTCTCCCAATGTTGGTTGCGTTTGAGGCATGGATGAACCACCATTGCCACTTCCATCTTTGACCCCACCACCATCTTTGATCAAGTCCCTCCAAACCTCATCTACTGTTTTCTGACTAAGAGTCCTTGGCAATGTCAAAGAACCTTGCCTTTGCAAACCATCACTAATTGGGTTATTATGGCCTTCTCCTCCCCCGGCTGAAAATACCAAGGCTTGAGTCTCTTCAGCTGTCCATATGTTTTTCAAGAGTTCATCCATGTTCATTGACCCAAAATCCTTCCCAACCCCTCCCATTGTGCTTTGAAACTCATCAAATGTAAGGGAGTAAATTGAGGACTGTCTCAGCAGCGTAACATTTGCTGGTGTCTTCCCATGCATGGCATCCCAACTGGGGTTATTATCACCGTAGTTCCCGAAGTTCATCTTTGACCCCACTTTCCAACACTTGAAGCAGACGTAAGAGCTTACTTAAGCAAACTTTGTCTTACGTAACAATCTTGTCTAAGTAGATCATGTGGTATTTTCAGTCACTGCTTTGGAATGGTTTCCTTGGATTCAGATCTAACTAAACAAAATATTTGGACAAGAAAAGCAATTCATTAATCAAATTACTAAAGCATATAATTATTAATTAAAAGGTTAAAGTTTGCAATTCTACCTCACAATTAAGAAGAAACAAAATATTCTGGTAGAACGTTGTTAACTTCTAAGTGATCAAATTTCATGTTAAATGCAATAAATCGCAAAAATCCAAAGCTGTGCGAGTGGTGAAACATAGCATGACTTAGTTGTAGAGACAAGTCAGATCTAAACCTCTGTTGTCTGTTATTTTGGTATTTTGCACTAGGTGAAAGTATTGTACCAGTTAGATAAATTAGATTTAGTTAACTTCTGAGCCAGTAACCTAAATCTGATGATGTAGATGGAACTTAAAATTATACACGCTTCTAACTAAAAGTTAACTAATTTCTCTGAGATACCAACAACCTTTTTCGTGTTTAATAGAACCCAACTTGCTTTTTTCGGCGAAATCACAAAAATGGAAAAATCGTTGAGACCCGTCACCATCTCCAGCCTGATTTTCTTTTATCTTAAAAAAATAATTGTCACTGTTACACAAATTTCACATCCAATTATGGAAACTCCCTTGTTCCACACACAACTCCCTCGCATCCGAAACAAACTGTAATAATAACTAGGCGTAATTCAACTCCAAGCTATAGAGTTTTGTGGCGATCGGAGAAACAGAAACTCAAAAGGTCCCATATTGATTAAATTAAAATTTCTTGGCAGAAGAGACCCATATAAAAAAAGGAGCGAGTGAGCAGCTTCAGCCTACCGAAATAGTAAAACGAAAGGGAATGAAAAATAATAAAACGTCCCAAGGGCACAGATATGGATATGAAGAGGAAAACAATGGCGGTGAGAATAAAAGGGGAATTAAAATTACCTTGGGTTAGTGTGTTTGTTTGGGCCTATTCTCAAAATCAGTTTCATTCATTCACCAACGTTGGACTTGGGAGTTAGGGGGGGTGTCTTGTCGCAGTGATCTTGAAATTCGACAAGTGTCTTGTGTTATACCGCCTCGACACGAGTCGGATTTTAAGGAGAGCCCCGATAGGTATTATTAGAGCTTTCTATCAATTATAATATTTCCGAAAAATAAAAATGAAACCACAGAGTCCGATTTTAAAGTTTCTAGCTCCCTGCAACTATCGTGTTATTGGAGTTTTTCGTCAATTATAATACTTTTGAAAAATAAAAATAGTACTACAGTGATCACAGAATGTGGACCAATCAAAACCCAGTTGAATCCTTGACGTAACATTCATCCAATGGGAGCGCGAAATGTGGGAGGATCCATAGCACTTGATGCTTCTTTCCGACAACATTTTATATTTGTGATCATGACACCTTTCGATTTTTTTCTCCTCCCCTAACATAACCTATTTTGTGTCTCATTTTTATTTTCTATTTTCAGGATTTTTACATTATCTCTTCCTGTTTCCATGATAAAAGTCTTTGGAACCCATTTTGTGTCTCATTTTTTATTTTCTTTCTATTTTTTTATTTTCTTTCTATTTTTTTATTTTCAGGTTTTTAACATTATCTTTTCCTATTCCAATGATAAAAGTTTTCTGAAACTGTCTGTGCTGCCTCCCTGGGAGGTAAGGTACTGTGAATATTTGAATCTATTCTCTGTGCTCTGTCAACACACACATCGTGTATATAACTTCTCACCTAATTTAGATATCAGTCAAGTCACCATATTAATACGAATATTTTTTTCTGAGCTTATATATATTTTTAATTTTAGATAATAAATATTTAGAATAATTTATTTATTCAATAAAATAAGTAAATTTTAAAACATCTAAAACTATTAAGCATAAGCTCAACAAATATAATTATATCCAACTAATTGAGTTTCGGATTAAAGGGGATCAAGGCTCTTACTAGCTCCCCAATGCATTTGGCCTTGGTTACTGTTGTCTTCATTATTGGTTAAATTACAAACCAGAAATTGTGAGATTGTTTATTTATTTCCTCTTTTCAATTTTTAGTAAAAAATTATTATAATATTTTATAAAAATTCTATTTTAGGATAATTATCTGGCTTTAACTTCGTAGTTCATAATTAAGTATAAAGTTAAGTTATGTCACTCCAAGCAACAATGAAAAGGATACCAAGGTTTTTTTTTTAAGTTTAAATAGTTAAATGCCTAAAAAAATATTTTTTTTAATTTTGATTATTTATAATTTTTTATTTTAATTTTTTAATTTAATTTATTTTAATTTATATTGTTAAAAAAATATTTTATTTTACTTTCTACATAATATCAATTTTGATAATATAATTACTTATTATATTATACAAGACAATAATGTATAATATATATGATAATTATATGTAATTTTTTTATTAATATGTAATTTTAAATATCTTATTAATTAATTTAACATTGTTAACTGTTTTGAATATATAAAAATTTAAAAATAAAATTTATTAAAAAAATTACACATAATTATTCTGTTAAATTTTTTAATAATATAATAAGTAAGTGGATTATTAAAATCATTTTAATAATATTATTTAATATTATTTCTTGATAGTAAAAATTAAAATTAAAATATAATAATTTTTAAATGATCAAAATAAAAAAAAATTAAAGACCAAAATAAAAAAAAAAACTTTACTTTTCAGAAATAGCACTTAAACTATTTTTTTCATTGCTTAGGTATCTGGTTTTCCTTTAGCATAGCTGTGAAAGTAACCCCACAATAAAAGATAGTAATTAAGAAACAGCTAGGAAACTCTAGTTGAGACCATCAAATATGTTGCTCAGAAAAAGTAAAAGACATTATCTGTATCTCAAAAAGATTCTCCAATTATCAGCTCCAACATATACTTAATGCAAGTCAAATAATCAATTATTTTAAAATTTAAACACCTTAAATTCTAGAAATAAATTTGATTGAATAAATGATTAATTTACTCATTAAAATTATATTCCGTTATTTTAATTTTTAGAATTAAAAAATTTAAATAAATTTATGAAATTTATTAAAATTTACGAAATTAACTCATTTTTTCATCTTGATTCCTAAATTATTATTATTACTTTAAGTTTCAAACTAGAGACTATAATGAAAAAAAAAAGGAATTAATTTCAAAACTTAAATAAAACTTAAAAAAACTTAAGGACTTAATTTAGAGATTAAATTAATCATTTATTTAAATTTGATTAGATTATAGTTCAATTCTACTAAGATCAAATGTTATTGATTTTTATTCTTGTGTAATTTAAGTGTTTATAAGCGTTCTGTAACTTTCATGAGACTCTAATATTTTTAAAAGAGTTTGATATTTTAAATAGTATACAACATTTTTTTTTCTGATATTGTGATGCTAAGTTTTTTTTTTTCATTTTCAACTTCTTCAATAAAAATAAAAAGAAATTATTAACCAAAAGAATGTTTATAATGTAGTACTTTGTGGTATATTTTTTTAATATAGTTTTAGAATAAAATATATTTTTAATTTTTCTAAACTTTTTGAAGATTGATTTTCATATTTTAAAATATTTTGTTATTTTTATTTCTCTAATTTTGAATTACATCATTTTTAGTTTTTCAAATATTATATAAATCACTTTTTGTTGTTGTATAAAATATTTTCTAAATCATTTTAAGAATAAAAAATAACGGATTTTAAAATTGAGAGACAAACAACCAAAAAAAATTAGATAGAATAAAATCAAATTTTAAGATTTTTAAAAGAATTAAAATCATATTTTATCTTATATTTTTATTGTTAATTAAAATTAATCAAATTACATACAAAATCATACGTGAAACTCGTTGAATAAGAATAAAACTACTGAATTTTAATAAATTTTAATTAATAATAAAAAGTGTATATAAAAAAACTGTTATAATTCATGTTATACATCTTATTAATTAAATAAAAATAATATGTTAAATTCATCTGAAATCTCCTTTGGTACGTACACATTTTTAACTAAGAAAATCCCCTAACATTTTGGAAATTACTTTAATAGTTATGACTGAATAAAGTTACTCGAATCGAGTTAATTTTGCTCGCTTATAATACAGTTTTTAATCATATAGTATATGAATAAAAAAATGTAAACGAATAAAAAATATATTATAATATGCCCACGGAACACTTTTAAGCGAATGAAACAATCCTGCAGTTGGTTGTATTTGAATTGTTGAATTACAAGTAACATCACAGTACAAAATTAGTTATTTTACTAATTTTATGTTTAATTATAAAAATAATTATGGGACAAAATAAATGAAATAATGAGGAGTAAAATAAAAGTATAAAAATTTGTAACTCACAAAAATAGAGAACAACTTTTTATCTAATGTGCGACATAATTAAAAAAATTAATAATATCCTTCTCATTCTCTTTCTTTAACACATCACTGGTTTCTTTTGTTAATTTCTTTCTCTCCCATAAACTTCTTTCATGTCTTCTTTCCATTAACATCTTTTGTTAACTTTTTCTCATACAAAATCCACTATTGTCACTTACGACTTGTTTTATGATTGCAACTTTTTTTTTAGACAACTAAAATTTCAAATAACATTAAAATGATTTTTTCATTTTTTTTTTAAATTTTTGGTACGATATAAAGGCAGCAAAATTAAGAAACATTGTGAGTGATGCTCACATTCTAGTACTAATTGTGAGTACGAATTTCCACTGCATGCATGTGGACTCGAAAAAAAATATTTTAGTAAATTTTCTATTATTTTAACCCAATATTTAAGCATATCAAATAAAGTACAGTATAAAATATTTTGTTCTCCACATCAGTTATCAAACATTAAACACAAAAAATTGTGCTGTGACTTTGTACTATTCTTTATGCTCTATGCTTTAACATGTATTATATGGATCCGTATTGTCCTAATTGAAAAATAAAAATGGCCAAATTATAACAATTGATTTTGAATTTAAAAACATCTCAATTATTTAACTTTTGCTCGAAAGCTAATTGGCCAATGTGAAAATAATAATAATAAAAACTTCAAGTGTGAACCATTCTAAAAATTGTTATGGGATTAGCTTACACAACCTAGATCCCTAATATTGACTAATTTTATGTTTTGGATCTTAACATTGTTCGGTCATGGCTTAATTAATGACATACACCGAGATTGAATTGACTTGATGTGTTAAAACATATGAAATTAAATATTATATGTAACTAAATCATAAATGTTGTATTTTTCGGCGGATCATAAAAGTTAAGAGCATTAAGCTAAAATTAATTGAAAATTTGGGTTAAAAATCAATTAATAGATACTTTATCATATATATTTTAAAATTCGTTATATTAAAATATATTTTGAAAAATACATTAATCTAAGAAGCTTTATTATTTATCATTATTTACAAAAATTATTTATTTATAAATTTTTATAAAATATTGGATCAAGTTTGAACTTGAGTGTATGTATCTGTTTGATAAATTAATAAAATAAATATTTGTTGTATAATAAAATATGAGTCAATTTGTTTAAACTTAAAATAAGTAATTATTTAAGTAGATAATATTTGCTTTTTAAAAACATAAAAAATAATTTATTTTAAAAATAAATATTTTAAATAAATACATAAAAAAACTAAAAAAATTATTTATTTTATTAAAAAAGTACTTGTTTTAAAAAATAAATGTAAATAAACTAGCCCTATATATCATCAAAGCAAGGTCCCCTTAAGTATGAAATCATAATATTTAAAAGTACGTTACATTTTATTGAGCAGATTAAGTGCAAAAGAGGATTAATTAGTCGGGTCACTGGTTACGGGTTTAGATACTACCTAGTTATAAAATGAATAACGGATTTAATAATGTTTGGTTTTGTTTGATCAAGTTAAGAATAATATTTTAATTATAAATTATTTTATTTTTGATAAATACTTATAAATTATTTTAAATGCAAAATAAAGTAATCCAAAATATATATAATACAGCTAAACACAACCAATTGAGACTTTTTTATTATTATATTATAGGTGTAAAATATTTATTAATTTGATAAACAATTAATCTCTATTAAAAATATAATTGATATTTAAAAAAAATACTTTCAAGCATTTTTTATATATAATATTGAAATTCAGAATTTGACTTAAAAAATCTGACAGCAATTGAAAGTTTTCGAAATTATGATGTAGAATGCGAAGATGGTAGAAAGAAGATCAATTGGCGAAAATAGAGAACATGAAAATTGTGAGAGTACAAAAATAGGAAAAGCAATATGAGATGCAGATTCGTGCGATTTGTTCACGTGCTGAAGGCAGTTTGACTATTGTTGTTGCATGCTGATTGGTGGAATTGCTTCACCTATCAGTGGCTCTCAGACACTAATTGGTTAAGTCACTCAAATTGCCAGAAATTATTACCTAGGTTTATTCAAAATAAATTACATGACTTCATTTTATATAAGATAATAATAATAATAATAATTTAGATTTTTCTCCTACACATTGATGTTAATTATATTCAATTATGATCAAATTCTTTTTTTAATAATTGTTATATAAAAAAATTATTTTAAATTAATTTTTATTTTTATTTTTTATATAATATTAATTATTTTTATATATACTTATAATGTATTTTTTTATATTATTATTGTCTATTATTATATTCAGTAAAATTAATTAAGATTAAATTTAACTGAATAAAATTCTTCAAATATAAGACTTTTTTTAAGTTTATTTGTTTTTTTATAAGACTCTTTTTAAAATGTTTTGTACATTAATTTTTTAATCAAAATACTATTATTTATTTTATAACAAATATTATAAATGAATGAGATAAATTCATTCTCTCTCTTGTGAGGATGGAAGAATATGACTAACACACATTAATTAACTAGATAAAAAGTCATTAAGTAGAAAGAAAGATGATGAATTCCAATAAATTTAAGAATGATTTTAAAAAATAATACAAATTGTTAATAAATTTAATGTTATTAACTAAATTAATAACTTTGTTATAGAGTGTGAATTAATTAAAAAAGTCTTAGATTAAGGATAAAGATAATAATAATTTTTTCATACTTGTTAATAATAAGATTTGAAAAAACATGTGATGCTCGTAAAATAATTTTATACTATTTTTAATTATAATTTATCATGAATGATAAATTAGTTGACTTTTATAATAGATATCTTAGAAGTTATACGAAATTTTTAATTAACAATATAAAACTATTTTACACTATCGATACATAACTATTAAACTTATATGATTAATGCTAATATTCCAAGATGTACTAGAAACTTTCAAATGGAGACTCATGGACAATTGGTGAATAGTGTGATCAAAAGACCAAAATTTCACAAATAGAGTAATATGCAAGATAACATGAATGACAATGGAGTAGAACTAGTATGGATACTAGCTACTTTGTCCATCAGATAATTATTTGTTCTATTATCCATATGAGTATCTTTTAGCAAATACTTATAAATAATTTTCATATTCACAGGTATCTATGAATATATGTAGATATTTAGAAAATAAAAAAAATACTTTTATTATAATTTTTATTTATTATAATATTTTCTTTTAAAAAATAGTTTTAATAATTACAACTAAAATTATTCGATATTAATTATAATGTCTGTTTGTTTATATTTTTTTTGGCAAGATGAAGAGAATAAGAATAATGCATATTACCTTTTAACTATTTTAAAAAAAATTAAAATTTTGAAGAGTGTAATTTAAAGTTGAAAATGATAAAAAAAATATATGCAGTAAAAGTTGACATTATTTTTATTTATTGTTATAAATTATAGATATAATTTATTTTTATGAAATTTAT
>JAMLFT010000761.1:0-36948 GCA_026544285.1 Pachyrhizus erosus | reverse complement strand
ATTTTATGTATTAAAAATAGATAAAAAAAATTTCTCACTTCTCACTTATTAGTATAAGATTTTTTTGTTCAAGCTTTTTTATTTTAATTATTATAAACATAAATATATAATTGTTTTATATTTATATAACTTTATGAATTATAAAATAGATAAAAAAAATTGATCTAAACATTTTTCACATTGTTGCTGTTGAATAGCCAATGGCATTAGTTAACTGTCGATGTAGCATCATTAATCACTAACTTGATACAGTGTTAACATGGACTATTGATGAGAAACTGTCATGGAACATTGACATGAGTCATTGATGTGGTAACTAAATGATAAGGAAATTAAATCGCACTTTTTGTTCTTTATTTTTTAAAATTTTTCCTATTGTCTTTCAAACTATTTTATACCTCTCAAATTTTGTCTCCCAACCCTTTTTTTCACATTTTGCTCTGTATAATGTAATTTTGCAGTTTGCATTCTAAATAAAACAAGTAAAAATTAAGATACCCAATATGTAATGTGAAAAGAAAAAAAAAAGAGTTGTGTTGAACAGAAAAATCAATAAATAAAGATAAAATTTAAAATACAAAATGCTCAAATAAAAAATTATTAAAGAAAAAGAAATGAAAAAACACAATAACAAAACCGTGGTGCAGCAACATAGGTTACTATTTTAACCCACTAGGATCAGCCTAGGTTGAAGGGGGAGTCAAAATAATATAGTTAAGTTCATAAGTTCAAACCTTAATAATATGACCATCGTACATAAAAAAATTATGACTATTATTTTTTGTTTGAGCCAAATAATTGTTTTTATTGTCTTCCTTTTTTTTATTTGTCACACAAATACTCTGACAAAATACTACTGACAGTCATTATTTTTTATTCTCTCTCTCCTCACGCATAAAGCAAATCCCTCGACAAAATCTAACACTTTCAACACACTAAAAATTCTCTCATTCTAATTATCACAAGTTCTACACATACATATTCACTCAGAGACACATAGGGATGCAGCACTTGACATGATGTTTTGACCATGAGAGTTTTGTGACAAGGCAAGGACAAGGCCATCACTTTGCATGATGCTTCTGTGAAAGTGCTTCTTTGGAGAAAGATTTTGTTGTCCATCTATGGAATGTATATTATAAAATGAAACATAGGGTGCAAATTTTACAACACAACGATAACTAATTTTCATTGTGTATTATATTACACGTGGTGTCAACTTGCAATACATAACAAGAATTAGTTTACACAATCAGTTTAGTTGCATGTTTAAACAAAACGAAAACTTGGTATTCTAGGAAAAATCAATCCTAACACAAGTTGGTTTGTCTGAAATTGAACACCCTATTGGCCATTCAAAAAATGCATATAACCTGAGATTATTGCATACATTGATCCATTTTACTACATAAACCCCGTAACATAAATCATATGCCATGCAAGACAACATTACGAGATATTTTCAGTTCATATGGAGTTGCACTAACAAAATTCATTTTCAACACCGTGAGAAAAAAAATTCTCTACAAGAAAACAGAGAAATTGACATTTTGGTTAAGCTAAAGATGTTATATTTACCTTTTGTGGACTGAAAGGTCTGTCCATTTTACTCGAGATACAGGTGAGATAAACCTACTCAATTGTTTTGATGTAAAAACTCCAACTGCTCTAGAGCTGTATGGAGTAGTAGCATACGAGTTAGTGTAATTTACAATAATAACCATTGGGTATCTCTTTTCTAAAATTAAATCAACTACATGACCAACAGATGTTGACGTCGTAACAGTGGGAGGAGGGCTTCTCATCATTGATGAAAGAGGAGCATCCAACTGCATCGTAAATTCATCCAATAATAAAAACTATAAGCAGACACAAACTTAAATCCAGTTTAATGAATTAATATGATTCAATTTATATTGATGCCGATGTATTGTCTCCATGTAGACATGTGCATATATACAACAAAAGCATAAAAACAGGGAGACCAGGGAGACCGAAAGGTTAAATGAGTCAAGAAGTTGTTTAGTCGAATACTTCAATTTGGGCAACAGAATAAATCAATAGCTGAAATGGACGGAAATAAAATCATTATTATATAATATGGATACTTTCGATAATAACTATAGTCATATATAATTATAATTATAAATGCACAGTTAAAAAAGTTGTGTAATCATAAATAGGTTATAAAAGTACAAATATAAACTTTAAAATATTGCAAAAACTAAAGTAAAAGTCAGGAAAACACTAATTTCAATCACTTTTGAAACCATTGTATAATAAAATTTATAGAAGTTATGAAGATCCAGAAAAGTGATAGATATAGCCAAAAAATATAAAATCATAGTTAAATTTGAACTCAATTATAACTCAGCAAGTTATTGAAGTTGAAACCCAACTCCAGATAACCAGGTTTTTATCTGGGTATATCACAACCAACCTTAATATGCTCAACACATTGCGGGTAGCAATTCAACTGTCCAAGCTGAATTAGATTGGGTTTTAAAAGACTGGGTTTCTATTAGGATGTCACAGGAAGGGGAGTTTAGAATATTAGTTAGTTAGGGGGTTCGTGATTTAATAAGAGAATGCAAGGGGGAAGGAGGTCACTATGCATAGTGATGACTATGTATCCCCTGTGATTTGGCTGCTATTCAGCCACAATTTGAGCTATTTGTGCGATACAAAATTGCTACTTTGTTTCTTGTATTAGAGCAGCCAACACCTGCGATGCTCAACAACGCATAATAGCATTGGTATTTGTTGCCTCAATAACTGTGTACAATATAAAATAAAGGACACACTCTGCACATTAACCATGTGCACATTACACTTAATTCTCAACAAGTCAAAATTTCCAACAAGAGTCTGTTTCTATATAACTCAAGGAGCTATGGCATTGTGCAGCATGAATTTCCCCTTAAAAACAACCTAATCCCGCATATCCTCACTAACTGATAGAATTCAGTAATATTGTTGAAGTACCCTAAATCATAGGAAAAACCAATAAAAACTACCATGTCCTTTTAATAAACACCGATGGAACTTCAGTTATACATTATAATTCAAGGGGGATATTAAATTGGCCAAGACAAAAAGGTAGGCAGCTTTTACACAATCTTATTCGCTTCTCTCCATGTCAATGACTTGAGGAATAAGTTCATCGATTAAAGATTATAGGATTTTGCATGCATATCTTTAAAGTATAACACTATTTAATGAAACGGTAATATTACAAAGCAGATATTCCAAGCTAACCAAAAATACCTGGTTGCAGTCTTCACGGTGTAACAGGCCTGTACAACTGCCCCACTCATCTACAATAGGAACAACTGCTTCATCAAAGAAACGCATAACCACTTTCCTCAGCTTTATGGTATCTTGTAGTGGTCGTGTTGCCTCAAATTGTATCATATAATTCCCAACCGGTTCAGAAGGTGAAACCTAAATCAAGGGGGTCCACAATTAGACAAAATACAAGTTCTCCATGCATAAACTATCAAAAATAAAATTTAGTGTAAATTAGACAGTCTAAGACATGGCAAACATGTTAAGTTATGAACATAGATGCAGATATAAATGCATAAAAATCTGCAATATTTTTAGCTTTTAGAAAAACTTGTTTGCTTTAACCACACATCTTTATACGCATGTACAAACAAGTAAAGCATATTTGTAATATTAGCGCAATGCCACCTTGTGCAAAGGATGTCAAGGAAACATATGGTAACTACCTGAGGAAGTAAGTGAGGACTGAATAATGACTTGGAGAATCCCAATATGGCCTCAATACGATAAGCAACCTATATTACAAAAGCATGAACATAAAATTAAGAACCTGAATTTCTGATAGTATTAACATTTTAGAAAAATTACATTTAAATGAATATCATCCTGTTCAGAAAAATTCATTTCCCCACAGCATTTGACAACTGTATTACATGTGATCCATAGAAATGTTATATTAATAAAAGAAATATTATGGTATACCAAAAGATTGCAATGAGCTACAACTTTGCAAAGGGAATAGTTAAAATAAAAGAATAAGAGATATAGATAGACTGAAACCACGTTTAAATACACATCAGATGCATGTTTATATAGGTTAATTACATAAATTATAAATAAATAGAGGATATTTTGTTTTCTCTAAATAAAAGATTATGGGCCAATTTGTTTAAACTTAACATAAGTATTTATGAAAAAAGTGATTTTTAAAATAATTGATTATTTAATAAACAGATAAGATTTGTTTCTTAAAAAAAGAAAAAAACTGTTTATTTTAAAAATAAGTAGCTTAGACAAACACATCAAAAATTGCTTATTTTATTAAAATAAAACAATTATTTAAAAAAACAAGCACAAACAAATCAGTCTTATGTGCCTTTAAACCACAATGATTAATAAATCAGAATATTATATTCTAATTTTCAACACTCCTCAAGCTGAAGCTCACTAAGCTTTCAGCTTATTACAAGAAAATAATTTATTCCTAATAAATAAAGAGAAAACATAAAAATTTGAACTCCATCAAAAAACAATAGTTTGAAAAACAACTCAAGGATGTTGAGAAGCCAGAGAGAAATGCTAGAAAAAAATAACTTAGGCAGATAGTTGAAATCATCATCAGCAAGATAGAAAATTCATAGTAAGCAAAGTAAGATCTGTTCTTGAAACCACAATTGAAAGCTTCAAACGACTAATGTTGGAAACCCAAATTATTTAAACTTGAAACAAGGTTTACTGCTTCTATGAGCCAATGCATCTGGTAAATAAACAGGGTAAACTTGAAACAGGGTCTACTGTTTCTAGGACAGAGCAAAACCAATGCATCTAGGAAATAAACAAGGCTAGTGCATCTAGTACAAAGATGGAGAAGTGCATTTTACAGATAGGTAGATCAGAAGATTTCAATCATGATAATGATGGTTTCGTAGAAAAACTGGCTGACAACATGGTACCAACCAAAGGTAGGAGGCGACGACCAAAAAGTTTTTCACCGAAAATTAGCTACAAGCAGAAGGGTAAACTTGCAGCAACACAACAGTCACCTTTAGAAAAGGAGTTGTTTGGAGAGAGAAAATGGGTATGCAACAAAGCTCGTCAAATGGACCTGGAATACACAAGGTTAGCGTTGCCCAAAGGTGGCGACCACTGTGCCGAAATCGCGTGGACAAACAATAAGCCATGCACCAGCACAATGCATTATTTGGTGTAATAGACAAGTAGCATGTGGGAGTTTGTGAGTGGAGATATGCCAAAGCAATTGTCGAGGATGAATAGATCAATGGCAAGCGATCCTCGTGGTGTGATCGTCGGCCAAAAACTCGCCAAAATAGTTGTTTGTGGCATTAGAAGTGACCTGAAATGTCAGAATAGAGGTTGTCGGAAAGAGACTGGCAAAGAGAGGAGCGAACCAAAGTTATATACGATTTCAAACATTATCTCCAGGGATAGTAGGTCCATCGGATAAGCACAATTTTCGAGATCATTTTATCAAAACTCTAGATACATGTTAAAATAAAACAAAGGCGTAAAATGACTAAAACCATGAGTTTGAATACATAGTGAATGCATATTTATGTAGGTTAATTACATTAATTATACATAAATAGAAGATATTTTGTTTCCTCTAAATCAAAAATTATATGCCTATAAACTATAATTATAAATAAATCAAAATATTATATTATAATTTTCAACAAGAACTTTCTTTGCATTCTTAAAAGAACATTAAATAGGTTGAAGAACCAGTCAATCACTGACAAGAAAAATCCTAGATATACAAATCAAGGTTAACACTTATAACATGTAATGACGATATCTATTCAAAACGATGATATTTGTAGACCACTACATTACATACCATGCCTCCACGACTTGTCCAGGATATGCCCTTCCATCTTGAAACAATCTCAATAAGAGTTTTAATGGCATCATTAACCTGGCAAAGGCACACAAATGCAAATAACATCAAAAAGTTTAGAATTATTAAATTCCCAAAGCCAATCAAAATGCTGAAAATTAAAAATAACAGGAAATTATGTAAAAGAATTTTCTTCTTTACAAAGAGTAAAGTGATATGTGAAGACGCATGTTAGTAACCAACTTTGATTGTATGCAATCAAATGTACAAGCATTATATCTATAACAATTAATTTCACATATAATAAAAAAAAAAACCAATAATATGAATTATGAAATATCATGAGCAAAATCACATAAGGATTATCCTCCATAAGTTATGCTTTATTTGATTAATGTTACTAGGTCGAACCAAAGCCCATCAATTTTTGTTTGACATAATAAAACAAAATGTTAGGATCCAATTGCAAGGTATGGGACTTGAGTCCCACATTGAAAGTATGGGATTCCAATGTGGGGTTTATAAGGTCTTGGGCTCTCCAACTACAATAGCTAACTTTTGTGGTGTGGTTCTCCCAAGATTCTTGTCACAGCGGAAGATAATCAATCATTTTGTGAGAAGGCATATGTGGGTTGGTTCCTATCTGAGCTTTATCCATCTAAAACATCCAGGTCCAACTCAAATCCAATCCATCTAGTTATAACAATGGACTTAATGGATTGGATTAGTTTTAACTAATAGACAGCTATTGAATCATTATTAGATATCCAATGACCACCCAATATCAAACATAGTTGTTTCACTTAGTAAGGCCCCACTACTAGATTCTTAAAAGGAGTACCCAGCTTTCCCCAACCACCCCACTAGCCATTTCTCTCTCCATAGAAAACATTGACTCTAACTTTTTTCTTTCCACATTTTAGAGATTATTTTGAGCCGAAGTTTTTAAGTGCTTGCAGAAAAAAAAAAAGAATTAATTTTATAATTTTTTCTCCAATTTATGTGCTTGATCTACATAATAGAAGTTAGGTCTACGCCCACACAAGAATTGCACATTACCAAACAAGAGAAAGAGGAAGAAAGAGTTACAAGGATAACATTTTTAATATATATATATATATATATATTTGGTGTGTGGTTTATATCCATCCAATATGATCCAATCCAAAATTCATCAAATTTCCATCCATAAGGAAATCATTGGCAACTTGCAAAAACTAGATATCTAGGTACATTGAAGACTTTTAGATGTAGGGTCTTTAAGCATTGCTTAATTTAGAAACTATGCTTGTGAGTTGTGACAACACATCCATTGGTTTTGCAATTCAACATAATACCACATTTTCTCAACAAGAACCTACACATTTGCTTACATAGAGGGGGAAAAGGAGAGATTTTCCAACATGACAAGAAAGTTCCGCATTAGGATGAAACATTTAGCAACTGTAGTTTGTGTGTACACAAAAAGATTGTGTATTTTGACTCAACTGTAGTTTTATGTGTGTGTATCAAAGTCAAAAGGTACAAAGGGAGAAACAGGAGGTACAGACTAAGCCATCCTATCATATGATTATAGCATGAAAACGATGAAAACTGACTATGACTAATAAGACAACTAATAATACAAAATACCAATATTATTTTAACAATCCCTATCAAGCTAGGGCATATAAACTAAATCCAAAACCCTCTCAAAGATTTAGTCAAAATATTTGCAAGTTGATTATTTGAGTTGAGAGATTCAATACTAATTTCCTTGGACAACAATTTCTTCTTCACAAAATGACAATCAATCTCTATATACTTAGTTCTCTCATGAACTACTGGATTGGAGGCAATCTAAAGTGTTGCTCGGTTATCACAATACAACTTGATTGGCTGAATTTCACAAAATTGTAATTCTTAAAGGAGTTGTTCAATCCACACCAATTTACGTGTGGTAGAGGCCATAATACATAGAGGCCATAGTTCTATATTCCGCTTCTACACTAGACCGAGCAACATTATCTTGTTTCTTGCTCTTTCAAGACAAAACATTTCCTCCAATGGATACACAATATCCTGTAGTAGATCATCTGTCTATAGGAGATTCTGCTCAATCAGCATCACAATAACGAGAAATCTAAGTATCCACTTTATCTTCATTACAACAGCCCTCGTCCTAGAGTCTTTTTGATATACTTGAGAATGTGAATCACAACATTCTAATAATCAACATAAAGAGCCTGCATGAATTGACTAACAACTCTAACTACAAAGGAAATATCAGGTCTGGTAATTGTAAGATAGATGAGTTTCCCAACCAATCTTCTATATTTCTTTGGATCTGAATATGGCTCATCTTGCTTTGCTATGAACTTTTGATTTCGGTCCATAGGACTATCCACAACCTTAGACTCAGTCATGTCAAGAGCCTGCATTTCAACAAGCATGTCTTGTCGTCATCCAAGGTGAGCAAGTGCTTCATACACATTTGTAGGAATGGTAATAAAAGATAGAGAAGAAACAAAGGAGAAATATGACGAGGACAATCGATGATAACTCAAAAGGTTATAAATAGGGTAAGGATTTCGAATGGATTGAATACATTTTCTAAGAGCAATAGGCCAAGCAGAGCCTTCATCAATGGAATTTGCAACAAGATTAGCCGATGGTGAAAGACATGAATCATATAGTTCTTCATGACTATTAGACCAACTCTTTGTGCTTAACACTAATATGTAATAAGAGGTGGTGGAGATGATTCTGTCTAGTTGGTTGAAGGACTTTCTTCTTGACAAAGAGACTCATAAGTAGAGGAGGATAATAATTGGGTTAAAAAAGGGAACTAGTAAAACTTATTGGACAAAGTTGACATCTTGCATAGAAAAAGGAAAGGAGTATCTTCAAAAAAAGGTAACATCAACAGACATCTAGTATCGTCTGGTGTCTGGAAAGTAACACTAGTATCCTTTTTGAAGATGAGAGTATCCAAGACACATTTGATGGCTCTTGCAAAAAGTCTGTCTAATCTTGGAGACAAATTATGGACAAGACAGGTACAATCAAAAATGCAAGGAGAAGCATGATATGATGGCTCATTTGTAAAGAGAATTGAGTGAGGAACTTTATCCTCAAGTGATGAGGATGGCATCCTATTGATTAGATAACATGCAGTGAGAATGACATTACCCCAATGAACATTTGCACTCAGCAAGTGTCTATTTTTTATTTCTACTATATCATTTTGTTGTGGTGTGTGAGGACAAGTGAATTGGTGTAGAATGTCCTATGTGGTTAAAAAGGAAGAAAGTTCAAATGAAGAATATTCTTTGGCATTATCACTCAAAACAATTTTGATTGTTTTTTCAAATTCATTTTTAATTTCATTTAAGAATGATACAAAAATAGACAAAAGTTCAAATCTATCTTTTATTTTATATACCCAAATACATCATGAATATTCATCAATAAATGTGACAAAGTATCCAAACCCAAAAGATGTCACATGGCTTGGTTCCCAAATGTCTAAGTGAATGGTGGAAAAAATTGAGTTATATCTTGTTTCAATTTGTTTTGGAAAAAAAAAAAGAACAAACATGTTTTCCTAGTTAACACGATTCACACTCTAAACTCTAACTTTTTAAGTATAGGAACCATTTTCTTCAATGTGAGTGTCCCAAGCAATCATACAAAAACTTTGGAGATGGGGCTATAAAACAAAGACACGAAAAGATTGGTTTCAAGGTAGTAAAAACCTCTAAATTCATGTCCTCCAACAATCAACTGACTTATGCCACATTTCTGTATAACAAAGGAATTAGCATCAAACATTACGGAACAATTTAGTGTTTTAGTTAGCTAACTAAGAGAAATCAAATTCTATGGACAATTAGGAACAAAAAGAATAGATTCTAGGTTTATGGAGGGAGAAAGAGATGCTTGGTCAATTCCTTTAGAAGCAACCTAAGAACCATTGGCTAAGGTAATAAGATGAGAAAATTTTTGGGAAGAGGTAAATAGAAGATCATTACCAGAGATGTGATCAAAAACACCTGAATCAATTATCCATAGACTTTGACTATCCACAAATTAAGAAACAAAAGTTTTTGAAGTACCGTGGACAAAGGATGATTGGGTTAAGCTACTAGATTTCAATCTTAGGTAATCCAAATATTCCTCATTAAAGAATTTAAGTTCAGCTTTCTCAAATTTAGATAAATTAGTTGTTGTCTTGTCAGGAAAACCATGTAAAGAATAACAATTTTCTTGGGTGTGTCCCATTCTTTCGCAAGAAGAACACTGAGGACATCCACCTTTATCACCACGTCCTCCTCAATTGCCACAACCTCCTCTTCTATAAGTGGCTATCATTGCAAAAGTCTCAACAACTTGAGTTGGATTTTCACTCTTCACCAAGGAAGGAACACAAAGAATTCTAGTAATCAAGTTGTCCATTGAAGGGACTTAATGACCAACTAGAATTTGATCACGAACATGACTAAAATCTGAATGCAATATTCGCAAAATCAAAATATATAGGAAGCTTCTGCTTTATCCCTTCCAATGAGTTTGCCTCAAGAAACATCTTTAGTTCTTCCACTACAGCTTGTGCCTGAGCAACATGTGAAGTCATATCATGACTAGTTTGTTTGAGAGAGGCTATCTTTTTAGCTAAATCATACAACCATTGTATGTCATTGACAAAAATTTCTTAAGCTTTCTTCCAAAACAAAGAGCAAGCCTTGAAAGATCTAAGATTACCCAAAATATTTGACTCCACCAATTGCCATAATACCACACACAATTGAAAGCTGAGTTTCTACCACTGAGCTCTATTTTTAGGTGGAATTTCACCAACTTCCTTCTCCAAATGATCATGATAACCTTGACCAAGAAACCATAGTTCTACCAAGGATGACCAAGACAAGTAGTTTTTTCCACTAAATTTCTTGGGGGTAATCATAGGATTTGCAAAAAAGGCGCAAATAGGACCTGTAGCATTTATAGAAGCCATTTTTGAAGAACAAGGGAGAGGTTTCTAAATGAATGACCCAAAGAGCAAACAAAAGACCCACTTCTCAGACGTGTGCACAAGAACAAACCAAGGCTAGTAAAAGGTCCACGAGACACCAACAAACCTTTTTGTGGAGGTTTGGTCACTCTCCGGTAATTGGAGAATGGCGTGTGAACAATACATGCATAGAAGATCTACGAGCAGAATGAGTGTGTGAGAGTTTGAGGCAGTTTTAGCCTTTGAAACCACCCCAGATGGGTTGTGCATAGTATTGCACTCCTTTCTGTTACTTCGTCGAAAAAATGGCCAACTGCGAACAGTGGCCGACGACGGTGGACAATGAACAGCGCTGTGACAGCAATGGAGGTCACTAGAAGACCTGAAGATGGTGATGAACAAAGCGAGATCGGACCCACTCTGATACCAACTTGAAATAAGAGTATACACAAAATGCTTTGTGTATTTTCACTCAACTGCATTTTTATATATATATGTATAAAAGTCAAAAGGTACAAAAGGAGAAATAGTAGGTACAAACTAAGGTCATCCTATCAGACGGCTACAGCAGGAAAAAAAAAATGAAACTATGACTAATAAGACAAATATAATACAAAATACAGATATTATTTTAACAAAAAGTAATGTGTTCTTATTGGGGGGCAGCCTAGCATTATGTAAAAATAAGAATAGGATGCGTTGCCAAATCAAGTGTAAACACAGAAAGGAAGAACACTAAGCTGCAATTGCATTAGAAAGAAGCGAACTCATGGGTCATTGCTGAGTTAGTTTCTTCAAGTTCAAGGATAAAAATTTGGAGGAATAAAACAAATGCAGCTGATAATGTAACAATCAAGCATCCCTGAACATTGCTTCCAACTCAATCTTTCATGAAAAAACTAAACTGTTGAGTTGGGTTGCCATTTCATCCGAGTGCCTTCATGCATCCCTACTATTATTATTCAATTGAAACAACCAACTACAAGACTTGTCAAAGGCCAGCCCAGCCAGCCCACTTGAACCAAAACATATTGTCAAACAACACAGGGATGAAAATGTAAGGTTTATTGAAAAGCTAGCCCAGGTCATTGATTTATTATTACAAACTATGCAGGTAGTTAGGCAAGCCTGGGTCACAAAGGAATAGGATTTTACTTAAGCCAGACCTAAAGCAATTGCTGAGTTGAACAGATCACCCTAACATACCAGACCCAAATTGACATGTAATATTTGCTGTGGAGATCTCTAACTATCACTACATTTGTAACAAGCTCAATGCATATGATTTATATGTCCCCAATATTGAAGAAGAGTGTTCATATTTAGTAGTTATCACATCATTTGTATTTATTGTAGAAGATTGTTTCACACTTTGCCTTTGTGGGTTTTTTTTATCTTTAATTTCAAGTAGTTTTGGTGGATTTTATTTCCTAGAAGATTTCTCTATAATTTGTTCATAAGTTATTAGTTTTAGTATTTTTATTCAGCAGATTATTTTAGCATTTTTTGTATATATTTTATGTTTTTTGTATAACCACCATACTTGCCATCCACATTTATCTGTAGCAGATTCTGGGTTCCGTGTCATTCATCATTGATAACACTGTTTGCCGGACATTGCTTTATTAGTTGTACTCATACAATGACTTGTGCCAAAAGTTGTATTAATGAAGTCCGCCTCCTTTTTAAAGGTTCTCTCTCTGGATCCTTCCTCTTTATATATTAAAAAAATCATAACTAAGAAAACAAAAAACACTTTCCACCTCAATGTCAACAACCAATATTAAGGAGGAAAAATACCTGGCCAGCATTCAGTGCTGCTTCCATGAGAAGGTGATCAGCTTCTTCTTGAGCAACTAATAATATGGTTCCGGCTGAATCTGTCCAAATCCGTTTATGCAATTTTTTAACAAGCTCATAATCTCCTAGAAAAGCAAAGGCACGCATCATGGAAAGATAGAGGTGAGGCTTTGGCCTCAACTCTGGATTCTGACCAGCCTGCTTCAATATTTCTCCAAAAATACACAGAGCACCTAAATGCCAAAAGATAATTTAATTAGAAGAACAAAATGCAAATTCATCAATTATTTAACGAAACAAAAGGATGGGGCAGAAGCAGAGAGTATCATTTTGTTTGAATGGAGGAAAGAAACAAGAGAGAAATACAGTGAAGAATAATATGTATTATTTGGATGAACAGAAATGCGAAATTTCTGTTTTTGTTTGGATGAGTAAAAGAATGAATAGAAAGAAATAGAGTACAAATATACAGTTTTGCCCTTATGTAGGAAAGACTGGGAGAAATGGATGATAAAACAATAGAGTTCTGGGGGGCACACAAATGGAAAGAAATGAGAGAAATCACACCATGTGAGGAGAAAAAAATTTGGTCAGCCCCAGATTAAACTCTCCTTTCCCGTTTCTGTCCCCATCCAAAATGATAGAAAACCATATTTCCAACCCATCTCTTTCCACTCTATTTCTCTCTTGTCCACTTCACCCCATCCAAATAACGGGTATCACTTTTATGACGGAGAAGAATATAGGGAATCTACTCAGATAGTACAGTACAAACTAGCACTTGAAATTCATTCAGCAAGTAGCACTGGCTGACATATTTCAAATATAAAGAAAAACTGCAGCCTTTACTTCTTCAATTTCTTTTGGCAATTTAATTGTTCATTCTTTGTGCTAGATACATACTTGTAAAGGAGAAAACTCTATTTTTAAGTAGCTTTGTGTTTAAGTTGCCTAAGAGTTTGACTTATCCTAGTGAATACATATGACCCAGTAAGCATGGCTGTAAGTTCAATTTTTTCCTCACAATTTAACCTAGAAGAACGACAGCAGTAGAATAATATTTGACACTTCAATTCAAGAGACAAGGAGAATCCATTAATTATAGAACAATAACAAAGCCTTATCTCACTAGGTGAGATCGGCTACATGGAACACATGACACCATTTGGTACGGTTAAAAACCAAAGTTTCAAAATTCATTAATTATATAGGCATAATTTCAACTATTAGGTACCCTGTAGAATGAGGAATGTCTTACTCCACCTGTCAATAGATAAGGAACTACCACAAACATGTAACTTTTTACTCATTCCTGAAACAATCACCATGCCATTAAAGAAATTCAAACTAGTGAAAGCATACCCTTAACTGAGCCACATTTTAGAAAAGCATCAATTATTGCAGTGTAAGCAGTTCTATCAATGTATAATTCACGATGAGATTTCATTTCCAACACTATTTTCAGAACTGAAGCAAGATCCTTCACCTGCCCAAAACCCTGCATTAAAGAGGGAGAAAAGTGAGAGAGAAAGAGATGCTGGAGAGCGCTCCTACACCCAAACTAGCAATAGAATTTATAATAGGCCAAAACTAAAACAAATATTCAAAGCATATCAGTTACATGACTACTTATAAGTGAACATAAATATCCATTAAAATAAAACAACTGGAAGTAACTGAAATCAATGGAAAATGAAAACAACTACAGACACTACCCATCAAAAACTACTTCAGAATAAAATAAAATTTATACTGATCAATTTACAGTTGTATATTATATTATAACAAATTGCAAGTGAACAGATAAAAGAAATCTCACCTTAAGCATTGTTGTATATGTAACAATATCTGGAAACAGATCATCATTCACGAATTTTTGTGTTTTTCCCTATAAATATCAAAGATTGAAAATTCAACACATTTTCATATTTCTCTACCAAGGGAGATTGAACTTAAATTTCAAATAATCCCGATTACCTTCATTTCCTCAAAAAATTGCATTGCAGCATCCAACTTTCCACTCTCAACACATGCTAAAATTAGTGTGTTATACGTGAGCCTGTCAGGCATCATGCCTTGTCGTAAAATTTCATTGAGCATGTTTATTGCAGTGTGTGGACAACCTGAGTTTATGTAGCCCTAAACTTGGAAAAAGGAAGCATGCAAGATTAAATTCCATTACGACTAAGATTTGCAATCCCTACTAGTACTACTGCAACATGCTATTCATAATGAAGCTTTCTCTCTTTCAAGATTATGGATTAGAGCAAAACCTTCATTAGTATGTTGTATACTGAGACTGAAAAATTGCCACCTTCACGAAGCACAAAACCATAACGGGCAAGGAGACCATTTGCACGACGCAAGTCTCCTGCACTATAGCATTGCAAGTAAAACATCACCAGTCAACATGAAGTTTTCAAAATATCTTGATAGACTCAAACCAAAAACAAACTATTAGCACTTAAAAATTGAAAAGCAACAAAATTTCAATCAAGCATGCCATGTTATTCTTTAGCTATTACATACAATTGCACATGTATGAGCATGCAATACTGTAGTGCAAACTAAAAACCCCACAAGCAAAATTTTCATGCACAAAAAGATCACAAGAAAATAAGAAGCACGTACTTCCAAAGGCTAGAAATTCTCTAAAGAAAAACTCTATATTGTGGCAAACATCAAAGATCAATAAGACAATAACAAATATTTCAATAACACCCAATGGGATAAATACCAATTACTCGTTGTCCATATGCTAAATTTATCTACAGTTCCAGAAGATAAGTTACATTACATGCCAAACCAGATTGTCAGGCTAACCTGTTTTGATTAAGGCATTTAGCAGACCAAAGATCAATTGAGCTGACAAGTTTGGACTTCCCATGGCAGTGCCATTTTCCACAGTTTCAAGCAATTCAAAAGCGTCATCAACTCTCCCTGCCTTGCCTAATCCCTTCATGTAGCATTTAAAAAAAAAATTCAATCAAGCTCACAAAGAACAGATAATTAAAGAGATTGCAGCATTGAATTGTTAGATTAAAAAACAGACTATCATATAAGGGTACATTTGGCTGAGTTTAGAGGAAAAGGAAAGAGGCAGCTAACCCTTTCATTTTTCAAAATGAATGTCATAAAATGATTATAAAACTTGTGATAAATGGAAGAGTCCTTTCATTTCAAAATATCCTCAAATGAGAGAATATTTAGTTAAGGAGTTGTCTATTATGTGTCCATGAACATTGTGAATGCATTACATAAACCACATTAGAATGCTTGTTCAGAGAACCACAATGAACCAAACCATATTGCAAACCAAATTAAATTGTACTACAAAAGATCCAAACCTTTTAATAAGTTCACAAACCAAACTGTTTGATTTAAAGCAGTTAATTAACCAGAACTGTTTGCTTTTTAACAGGTTCAGTAACTGAAGCCACCTTAATAACAATGAGATATAATAAACACTCAATCTTGGACTCTCAGTTAGGCAGTCACTCAATTCAGAATCCAAAAGCAATTTGACTCAATATCAATCATCTTCATCCTAAGCATTGAACCCTAACCTAAAATAGAAATCCTAAATCCCATAGCAAGAAGCATAATCTCATCCAAAGAACCAAATCTCAAATCTGATATCATTCAAATTCAAACCTTTTCGAGGAGCACCTACATTTGTCTTCAACACAACATCTGAAAATATCTCTTTATCTTCAAACCCTCTTCAGTGAACTTTGTGTGTATGTGTGCACATGTGTATTTTCATAATGCTAAGGCCTTTTGTGTGTTTGTCTTTCAGAGAGATCGCACCAACTGTCGATTGTGATCAAGGTTCGATATCATCACTCTCATTCATTCAGACCAATGTTGTTAAATAGCGGCCATGGCAGTGCTATGGCGGGTTACCGTGGCAGACACCCTTCCAGCCACCATGACATGGCCATGGCGAGGCAGGTTTCACATGGCACACCATAGCGGCCGCATTTCACGCAGGGCTTATAGCGTGTCGAATGGCTATAGCAAAAATGTTAGGCACAGGTTCATCGAACAAATAAGATGACTTTCTCAAGTCATGTGAACCGATCCAGGCCCAGTTCAAAACACTAATTTAAAAAAAATAAAATAAAATGGGTTGGGTCGTATGACCCGACCCGAACTCAACCCAAACCCAAAACTTATGGTTTAGGGCTCACTGCGAACTCGACACAAACTCTAGAAGCTACTACATTTTTCATACCAACTCATCGACGACATCCAGCCACCCTGCAGTCACCGCGAACTCAACGCCAACTCCATGTCATGAACCAGAAGTTGCTACATTTTGTGCAAACCACCTCATCGTTGTTGACATCCAGTAACCACAAGCCACCCTCCAGCCACCACAAACCATCCTCCGACCACCACAAACCACCAATACACCATTGTTTCTCCAAGGACCCGCTCCAATGATCTTCTGGTTGTTTTTTCTTTCTTCTCTTAAATCTCTGTTTATTCAATAGTACCAAAGGCCACCATGGCAACTGAACAAGGCTCATGGCCATCCAACTAATCCAAGTTGGAAGTAATGTCATCCCCTTGATGATTCAAACACTAATTCTATTGTTTGTAATTATTGTGCGAAGATTATGAAAGGAGGAATCACTTGGGTCAAATATCACCTAATGGGACAAAGAAGGCAACGTTGCACCTTGAAAAACAAGCAAGCTAACATCCAAGAGTTTTGTGACAAAAAATTGAAGACAAATTTTCATCAATATATTGCTCGTTTTTGGTATCAAGTCAGCTTACCATTCAACCTTGTTAAACTGAAGAGCTTTCAAGATATGATTGATGTCATTGGTGCTTATGATCAAAATCTGCCAACTCCTACTTACCATGAAATTCGAACTCTACTCCTTAACATGGAGATGGAATACACTCAAGAGTTGTTGAAGGATCATAAGGAGTAGTGGAGCAAACATGGTTGTTCTATTATGTTAGATGCATGGACTGATAGGAGGCAATGACGCCTAATTAATTTTTCGGTGAATTTTTCTACAAGGACAATGTTTGTGAAGTCCTTTGATGGCTCTAAATTTGTAAAAACAAGAGAAAAATTGTTTTGAGTTACTTGATTCCCTTGTTGAGGAGATTGGAGAGCAAATGTTGTTCAAGTTATCACAAATAATGGAAGCAATTATGTGTTGGTTAGTAAGATGTTGGAAGAGAAAAGATCACATCTTTATTGAACTCCATGTGCAGCTCATTGCATAGACCTTATACTTGAAGATATTGAAAAATTTCCTTTAATAAAGAAGACAATTCAAAAGGGAGTTAGTCTTGTTGGCTTTATATATAGCCATAGTAGTATCTTGAGTTTGTTGAGACATTTCACCAACAAAAGGAAATTAGTAAGACATGCAAGTACAAAATTTGTTACTTCCTTTCTATCATTAGAAAGGCTTCACCAAGAGAAAGGAAATTTGATAAAGATGTTTACTTTTGATGAATGGAGCAAAAACAAGTTATATAAGGAAGTTAAAGGGAGGGAAGCTACTAATGTTATACTTATGCCTTCTTTTTGGAATCATGTGGTTTTTACTCTAAAATTTAAGGCTCCTCTTGTGAAAGTTCTTTGACTTGTTGATAGTGAGAAAAAGCCAGTTGTGGGTTATATCTATGAAACAATGGAGAAGGCCAAAGAAGCAATTATGAAATATTTTGGAAACAATGAAAGTACAAAGAAGTGTTTGAAATCATTAATAATAGGTGGAATTGTCAACTTCATCGACCGCTACATGCAACTAGTCACTTTTTGAATCTGAAGTTCTTTTATGTCAACCCAGACTTAGAGTACGATTTGGAGGTTAGTAATGGGTTGTTTGATTGCATCAAGAGGTTAGTGCCAAGTAAGGATGTGAAACAAAAGATTCTATATGAGTTGCCAATTTATAATAGTGTTAGTGGTCTCTTTGGTTCTGAGTTTGCAAAATCAAACAGGAAATCAAAACTCCTAGTGAAAAACCATGAAAACAACTCCTATTATTTTAAGTGTTTTAAGTTTTAATATTTAAATTTTAAGTCAAAGTCTTTGGTTTTGCAGCTCAATGGTGGAAAATATATGGCCAAGCAACTTCAAACTTGCAGAAGCTACGTGTAAAGATTTTTAGTTCGACATTAAGTGCATCGAGGTGTGAATGCAATTATAGTGTCTTTGAGCAAGTAATAATTGTGGTTTATATCTCATTTCATTACTATTTTGTAGTAGGAAGAAACTAATCAATCATATTCTTATTGAATGTAAATTCATTCAAAAAAAAAAAAAAAAAAAAGTTGCAGCATAAAAAATTGCATGATTTGGTTTACATTAAGTATAAATAGAAACTTGCTCAAAGATATAATATTAGAGATAAAATTGATCCTATTACACTCTATGACATTGATGAGTGTAATAAATGGTTAGTGGAACAAGTGGATGATGATAATGAAGATGGAGGGAATGAGTTGGTTTTTGCTAATGATCCCGCACTTAATTGGAGAACTGTTTATGAAGCTTCAAGAATTGGAGAGCCAAAAATTTATACAAGAAAGAAGACAAGTAAAAGAAGAAAGGAGTCATCAAGTGCTGGTATTATTATTGGAGTTACTCAAGCTTCCAAGAAAGGTCCAAGTGCAACTACAACGTCAACAAGAAGAAGGAAAACCGAAGGTTCAAGTTGATGAAGAGACATAATTTGAGAGCTCTAAGTCTGAGGAAACTGAACAACTAGCTAATTTTGATGAATCTAAAGGAGAGGAGGAAGGATATGCCCCACTAGATAACAATGAAACTAATTATGTTGAAATTGAGGAAGAGCCAGAGGACTTGAAAATTAATACATTTTATCTTCTGTTTTAGAAGCAATTATTAGGACATTTTATCTTCAATTTTGGAAGCAATTATGTTTTTTTATCATTTTGTATTTATTTTTAAGTCTTGAACTTTGTGTTTTAATATTAGTTTACTGATATTTGATTTGAAATTTTGAATATTATTGTTAATTTTGTGGCTATTTGAGTACTTTCAGTATTTGCATGTTGTTTAAGTATTTATATTTGCTGCCTCTTTAGTGTTTTTAATTATGTTTACGGTTATATATACTATTTGTTAGTATTTTATATGTATATATAATATTTTTATTTGTCCACCATGGCTTCCGTCATATGTCGACACCTGGGCACTCCACCATGTTCCACCATCCACTATTGATAACACTAATTCAGACTCAAACTCACAATTTGCTTTTTTTCTCAATATTTTGTGATTTGTCTCATTTATTAATTCAATGTGTCTAATGTTTTACTGAATCAGGTTTTGTGTGATGATAAAGATTTGTTATGATTTGGTTTTGAATTGTTATGATCTTGAACTTGTTATTTGCTAGAAAGATTTCAAGGATGAACTTTATTTTATCATCTCTTAATTTTTCAACAATTTTTTCAACTGATTAGTATGACTTATATTATTAATAGTCCAATAAATGTATCACTTTCACAAGAAATGAGTAGATATCTCGTTAAAAGACTTCACAATAAATTAAGGTTATAAAAAAAATTATTAACTTTAATAATTTGAAAGTAATCATATGTTTCTTATAAACAGGACCAGCCAGAATTTAGAACCGGAGGTAGTACCATATTTTACATAAACATAAAGGACTAGCCAGAACTTAGTTCTCACTAAAGTCTAAACATGCAGTCTACTGTGAACTCAGAACCGGTTTACAATACTAAAATCAGTTCAAAACTGGTTCATAGAACTAGAATGAAATCATGAACTAAAACCAGTTAAACTAAAGAACCAAATCTGTTTGGTTCTTCAAAGGTATAACTAGTATGGTTTTGTTTGACAGAAACATATTTCAAGTTCAGCTTAGTTTTTATGCTGAAACTGAACCATGAAGGCCTATGAATATCAGGCACATTAAATGGCTTCTGTATTTTCCATGAATAAATATTCTCTGTTTCTTTCTATAAGTCCACTTTTCAAAGAAAATTTTATTTCTATTTATATGTCCACTTAAAAGTTCCAAGACAATATTAATTAATATGAATGAATCTTCTCAATTATGTCCTTACTTATGCTAACCTTTATTAAAAACTTTTCACTTATCAAAAACAAAGAGAAATAATAATGAAAGTCAAATCAGGAAGTTAAAAATTTTAATATAAGAATAAATAGTGTTGCACCATTTATACTTTCATCTAATCACAAACCATCATATATGATAAGTTTGTTGACTTATATAACTGAGTAAATATGTATGCAATGACAATGTAACAAGTTTTTGCTGTTATCCAATTACAAATTGTCATATATAATAACTTTGTTGACTTTAACAATAATCATCTTAAAAGTCATGCCTACCATGATTTTTTATTGGTTGATATTGTAAAAATTACACTAACAGTACATGGAAATGAAACTCTTTATATAACTATCTTAAAAATTATATTAATGATAATTTCTTATTAGCTGATAGGATAAAATTTTTAACATTAATAGTGCATAGAGATTAAATATCAATTAAACATGAACATCATATGTTATCTCGTGAGTGTACAAGTAAAAAGAAATGAGACGAGTATTTTCTCTTTCAATAAAAAATTTCTAGTTTGGAATTCTTGTCCAGTGTCCAAGCACATACAATAGACAACATCTTTAACTAACAATGAAAGATTTAACTTGAAATGAAAATTTAAGTTACCTTTATTACATCCAAATACATCTTAGTACAGGGTAATATCATTCAACTATGTTAGGAGTCCCACTTTGAGTGTAGAATAAACTACTTGATGTGATACTTAAGCCATAAGGTATGAGGCTCTCTTGCCTAATGAACTAACCTTTTGGATTGGGTTCTCCTTATGTGCTTAAATCCTTACTATTGATGTTTTCATTGAGAGTCAGGCTACAAAAAGAGCTACTTATAGGTTGGATTAAAGTGCAAAGCAAACAATTCTAAGTGAGTGAAGTCGTCAAAGGGAAAAGACCTACCATCCACGTCAAGTATATTTACTTGACATGAGTTATTTCACTTAATGGACTTATCTTTTTAGTTGGACTTTTCTCGTATGCTTAAATCCTAACAAACTATTTCATCATTTCTAGCTTTCTACAACCAGAATACTTAATTAAAAATAACAGCATCCTAACAAAAAAAACTCAATGCAAATTTTGGAAAGAAAAAAGGAAATGCGGAAAGCGTGAACATTGATATAATAATACCTTCAAAAGCGTGGCATAGGTGACTGTATCGACACCACAACCATCGCACTTTTTCATCTCATCAAATATCCTAAGCGCCGAATCGATGTCACCGCATCGAACACAAGCCTCCATCACCGCGTTCATCACAATCGTGTTCAGCTTCCCGAAATGCCTCTTCGCAACCTCAACCTCATCCAAAATCTGAACCGAAGCATTTCACGCAAAAATTAAATAAAATAAATAACAATCAGCATTTTTCTTTTTCGGTTCCGATTTCGTTTTACCTGACGAAGCTGTTTCCGGCGAGTGAGTTGCACAATGCGCGAAGTGAGGTGCCTGAGATTCGCTTCGCGAGGAGTGGCGGTGCTCACCAAACGACGCCATGTCGGAGCGGAAGAGGAACGGACGTGCGAGGAATGACGTGGCATGGAGTGGAGCGGAGCGGTGAAGGGAGAGAAAACGTAAATGTGAGTTCGGAGCATTTTCGACGGTTATTTATGGCTAAGGCTGGCTTCGGTTTCGCTAACCATTCGCCATGGAATTCGAATAAGGAAATGGAACAACTCTATCTATCTCTGATCTCTCGTGTAATCTGTAATAGTGAGCTCACCGAGTAGTGTTAGATGGCGTGTGGTGGATATGGGGTTGGGTCCATTGGGATGTTGGGCTTTCTAACGTTGTGGACCATATTGATGTGGCCCAATGAGTAGTGACAATACTATGGGTGGGGCCATTCCTCGACTGTAATCGAACATTATCCGGATTCTTAGCTATATAGGCTTAAATGTATTTTAATTTATATTTATTAATATTATATTTATATATTTGAATATGAATTTGATTTTAAAAAATATTTTTTAATTTTTATTCTTTAATTTTTTAATTTTAATCTTTTAAAAAAAATTATTTTAATTTTTACTGTTAAATAATTTTAGTTATTGTTATTATTTAAATAAAGACATACAATTTAATGAGTAATTACATTATTAAGAAGTGTAGCATAGCGGTCATGTGTGACTTTTTTGTTAAATTATATTTTTAATTCTTTTATTAATTAGTTTGATATCATTAACTACTTTAAATAAATAAAAATTTGAAAATACAGTTTATTAAAAAAAATTACATGTATTGTCTTGTTTTGGATATCATGTTTAATTGTCTAAGTTGATAACATTTAATACTATTATTTAAAAATATGAAATAAAATAAAAGAAATCTTTAAATGAATAAAATAAAAATAAAAAAAGTCTATTTTTTTCATAAACCAAGTTTATATTTAAATTTTTAATTTATAATTGGTTTAAATAAGTTTTTGGTTTCTATAAGATGTTTTGAATGTTAATCTATTAAAAAAAATTATTTTAATCCTTTAAATATTTAAATTTTTTATTTTAATATTTGTTGTAAAGTTACAATGTTAATTCATTAATTGATGACATAATAATAACACTAATAATTCATTGACTTGTTATATCACCTAAAAGCATTATAAGACAATTAATTATGTGTAATTTTTTTGTAAATTATATTTTAAAATTCTTCATCTAGTATAATATCATCAATTATTTTAAATATATAAAAATTTAAAACATATAGTTTATCAAAAAGAATTACACGTGATTGTTTTGTCAAACTTTTTTATAGCATTACAAGTCAATAAATTGTCAACGTTATTATTACATCATCTTATAATATTGTTACTTGACAAAAGAGATTAAAACAAAAAAAAATTAAAATATTTACAGAATTAAAACTAAAAGAAAAATAAATAACTAAAATCAAAACTATATTGCTTTATAGGAATAAAAATGTGTATTCAAGTCTTTATACCTTATAATTTATAATTATAATTAATTTTTTATTTTTATTTTTATTTTTTAAAAAACTAAAACACAATTTTGGTCCTGCAATTTACTCAATTCACAATTTTCATCATCTTATTAAAAAAAATAGTTAGTCTTCATATTTTACAAAATCAACAATTTTAGTTCTAATTTGACATCTATAATATTGATTTTTAATTAATATTTTGATAAATAGAGCATTAATTTAAAAGAAATTTAATTAAAAACAAAAAATTATAAATTATTTTTTATTATGTTAATTAATTACCTAAAAAGTGTGCATCTTTAAATAAACAAGTAAAAATAAACACATTAGCACATTCAACGTTAAGACATAATGGTCTGCATCTTGAAAGTGACAATTAGATCAAAACTCTTAATTTTGTAAAATAAGAGATTAATTATCTCTATTTTTTTTTATAGGATGTCAAAATTACTGATGAAATAAAATAAGATAACTAAAATTATATTTTAATCTTTTAAAAAAAATTAACAATTTTAATTTTCATAAAATTTAATTTTTTTAAAAATAGTCCATAGTAGCACTTGATGGTAACATAACATCTATATTGACATATTATACATCATGTTTAGATTTGCATATTAGAATAATGAATCTCATTAATAATAGTTTATGTGTCCTAACATGAAAATTTTTTGAAATATGTTAATACTATTTTAATATGATATATGTTTGGTCTAGATTGTGAAAAAGGGTATTCCAAACTCTGAATAAACGGAAGGTTTGGAATGACAATTGAACTTCCTTGAGAAGAATGTTAGTATAAACTTGAATCCAATTAGTGGAATGGTGGGGGAATACTTGCAAAGGTATTCTAATGGTCAAAATAACAAAGAATCTTAGTCAAGATATTTTAATAGTCAAAAAAGAAAAGAATCTGATTCAAAATATAACAGTAATGAATGTGCATGTTTATAGGCTGTTGCAACGATGTAAACAATATTCGTAAGTGAAAAAGTGGGTAAGATTTATATACTCAAGAGTCTAGACCCATAGTCTAAGGGAAAAAGTTATAAGTTGTTCTTAAAGTAACGTAAGATGACTTTAATTTGAGTATAATTGGCCATGGTTTATGTCACAGATAAGTGAACCTTGGATTTGTGTTGGACCTTTCCTTGATTTGTAACAATATATAACATACATGATTAAATGTTAGTAAATATTATTTTCAAAAAAAATTTAAATGTAAGAGAACTAAAAGTAATAAAAAATTAAAAAAAAATAAATTAAATATAATCATATTTGTAAGAATTGAAAAAATAATTTTTATATAAAAATGTTATCTAAGAAGAACAATTTAATAATCAATGTTACTTTATAATAACAAAGTTATTTATAAATTATTAGGTTTAAATATATTTTTGGTATTTAGAGTCTTGTAGTTATACAATTTTGATCCTCTAATTTTAATTGAGCAATCTTGTTCATCAAAGTATCACAATTATATAATTTTTATCCCCTTTGACAATTTGTTGTTAAAAATTTATTGATCTTTGTTCATATAATACCAATGGATTATGTGACAAATGATATGACATTAAGATGATAACATAGTACCAAGGTAATAGATAATTAGGGAAAGAAATAGGTATCACAATCAATAAGGGTCTACGATTTGGCCTTTTTAAAATATGATTTGACCTTACCTATTTAATAAAAATGCTAGGTTTGAGTTTTTAAAAAAAACCTATTTAACTAAATAGAGTAGTTTTGGGCTTATCAAAAAGCCTACTAAATATGAAAGATCGATTTGTTTATTCATTTAAATATAATAAAAAATTAGTATAAATATTATATTTTTATTTTTTTTAATATTTTAAATTTGTCTTATAACGATGACATCTAAATTAAATAAAAATCAAACTTTTATAAATTTTTTTATAAAATAGGTCTTTAAATAGACTAATAGGTAAAGACAGACTTTTAAAAAGATTATATCAAACTTAAAAAAAATTGATAGGCTAATAAATCAGGTTAGACCTTAATTTTTTATAATAGACTATACCTATTTATACAAAGTCTGGTCTATTTTAACCTATTCCTACCCTACAAATAATATAAATTTTGATGCATTAGTTATAAGAGAATAAATGGTCAAAATGTTAAAAATAGGAATAGAACCTCTACCTTGAACACTAATAATAATAATTAATAACTAGACTAATGAATTTTATTAAGAGTAAATGAACATTTTGATTCTTAAATTTATATCTCATTATCATTTTAGACCTTCAAACTAAAAACAATTCAAATAAGTCCTTAAAATATTTTAGGATTTCACGTACGTTCATAAAATTAATATTTTTTTTTCTAATTTTGGTCCCTAATCCATGGACTTAAGTAATAATAATAATAATAATAATAATAATAATAATAATAATAATATAAGTTTAAGGACCAAAATGAGAAAAAAAAAAGGATTAATTTCATAGACATAAAAGTAACCCTAAGCAATTTAAGAAATTTATTTCAGTTTTTTTTTTTAATTTTAGATACTAAAAATAATTGTGAAATACAAATTTAGAGACTAAATTTATAATTTACTCTTTCATTAATGTATATAAAAGAAAGTTATAATATATATAACTCTAATTGGAACCAAAATTGCACGTATATTTACCACTATACTACATAAAAAATCATATATATTATTAGTATTAATAATATTGTTGATAAACTAATACTAAGAATATTATGAATGTTATTAGTATATTTATAGAAAAACTAATAATTTAATAACTATAAGTATATATGAATATACTTTTAAAAATATAAATGTATTAAAAGAAATTTAATTAAAAATATATGATATAAATATGACAATGGTTACAATGCACCATCTTATTAAGTGGTTTATGATACATCACTTTTATCTACCACTAGACTTATCTGATCTTAAGACCATAACATACATCCTACCATACAAGATTCCAACCACTTTGTAACTTCTTCCTTTTCTTTGTCACGCCTTCTTCCTTCAATGATGTCGCCCTGACCAACACCTACCTTGTTTGTCATGCTTCCATGAATCCTGTGAAGCTCATGACAGTTTTCATTCTATACTATGACAGTCACCTCGTCATAGTTGACAAACACCGCAAAATTTATTGTGAGGCCCTTCTTTCCTCCTTCGTCTCCCAATCTCACAAGCTCCATTTTTCCAATCGATGTTGTACATTTTGGTTCAAGATTTCAAAAGGTTAATACGTCGTTTTAATAAACTTTATTACCTGTTTAATGTCATATTTTAATTGACCATATTACCTTCTTTAAATATATTAATTAGCAATTTGTTTCAATTTATAAACCTTATTGTAAATATTTGTAATGACAAGGGTTTTGGAAGGTTTGACTCTCACATTATTTTTCTTCTCTTTCTTTTCATGAGTTATTGGGTTAGTTTTTGAAAGGACTTGTTAGTTATGTTGTCTCAAAATTATTTTAGGAAAAGTCTGTTAAATCCTAAGAGACTTATGTATCACACAACTTGGACTTAATTTGTTTATGATCATACATGTTCGTAATACTAAATTGTGAATAATAAATTTGTAATTTGTGATTGATCGTGTTTTCAAATGTCAAGGACAACAATCTCAAGGACTTACGTGTTGCGTATTAAAATTCTTAATAATTTTCAAACTAGCATTAGAAATGTGTTTTTTCTTATTTGCAATAAGAAAATATGTCCAAAGAACTCAACACAATGAAGGATATTTTGAAGCGTTGATAATGGTAGCACAATAGTTTGGATTGTGAGCCCTACAATATTTTGTGTTGCATATTGATTCAAAACTCGTGGTATAACTTCTTTGAAAGGAATCAGGTACACCAATTTTTTAATTAATATAATATTCATATATTATAAATTTGGGTAAATGAGAATCTTCAAATAATAATAATAATAATAAAATGAAGCTACCTTCATTATATAGTGATATTGGAGTTTGTTACATGACTTCAATGAAAACTTGAGTGTGTTTTATAGGTTAAAAAATGGATTTTAAATACCATGATATCTTTTTTTTCTCAAACCAAATACATGAGATTGTTGTCGAGTCTTGTTTCCTCTGTAGAGGTGTATAGTGGTTTGATTTCTTTTTTTTTATGATAATAAGAGCTTTTGTCTTTGGTACGTGACTTTCTCTTTAACCTTAAAAGAGAAAAAGTTACATTTATAGCCTTTAAATTTGTTTCCCTTTTCTTTAGTTTTGTAGCATGCTTTATTCTAATAAGTGGATGGGTTTATGGAGATTGTCACTTTTCTTTATATATTTGGAGGGTTTAATATGGATTTGTGTAGAATGTGAATGACCTATTTCTACTTTGAAATATTGTTTATTGTGTGAGAACATTAGGCCAAATTTTGGAACCAAAGAGAAAAGGCAAAATGTGTACAAATTAAAAAGTGAGATTAATGATATTGAATGGTGTTAATGTTGAAAGGATTTTGTCCATTCTTGGATGGTATCTTGTTTATACATGGTGGTAGAATTTCACTCTAAAATAATAGTGATTGTTTCTGTTATGGAGAAATTAATGTTTATTATATAAAATTTGTTCAATATAATAAATAACGAGTAAATTATGTGTCCTTGCCTTTAGAATAAAAAGCAAAGAATAAAATGGGTAATATAAAAAAAAGTTTAACTCGTAGTATATCATTGATATTTATGATTTTGTCATAAACAATGTGGTGAACAAAGAAAAATGGTGTGGTGGTGTGATAATTTTTTTCAGAATAATGTTAAATATTTTTAAGTTATGATATTAGAAAAGTATTAAAACTTTTAGTAGAAATGCATGTATACGTGTTTTTGTAAAGGATTTAGGATAATTTTTTTAATCCTAACTACCTAAATATATTTTTTTCTTCCTACTCATAATTATTTCATGATAATGAGATGTCATCTTAATTTGAGACGTTCTTTAGGAACAATTTTAAATTGAGGAATTTGGAGTTTTGGCTTTTGTTCTTGTTTCAAGTTAATAAAAAAATGAATGAAAAAAATAGTATGAAACTTTTGCAAAATATGAGTTTTGGTTTTGAGATTGGAAGGGAAACCAACTCCAATGTGTGGCTACATTTAGTGGCAACTAAAATCTTGTATATATCATTAAAGTTTATATATTTTTTCATTAGCTGGTGTGTAAGGGTGAAATTATTTTCACACCATGTGAATATTTTTGGTGGAGAAAGTTTGACAAGTATATATAAATTTTACATGAATATGCTATATTTAACATTATGTGAGACTCTCATGTGAACCTTTTATGGTTTGACTAAATTGTTTTGAATTGTTCATGAAACTATTGTAATGTGAATTCTTTATGAGTATTGTTAATAATATTTTAAGAAATCCAATTTACTTGACTATAACATTAAGTGTGATGTTCTCCTTATTACAAAATTTTCATATCAGATATTTTGGAGATACTATAAATTATGGTATTGGATGTAGTGGATTTTCCATTATGTTACAAAATACAATGATGTCAATTGGATCTTTGATCCAAAAATTAAATGAGACAAAATTCACAATCAGTTGTGCCACTATACTTAGTTGTGATTAAATTACTTTAAGATCAACCAAATAATGGAATGGAGTTAGAGTTTATTACAATCGAGATGGTTGATTATGAGGCTTAGTGGTTGAAAATTCACTTAAGAAAATATTCTTTTGGGATATAAATTAAGAAATGATGTGATAAACCAATTGCTTAAAGGATAAAATTTTATTTATCATGTCAATTCAATAATGGATTCAGTCGATCCTCTAACTTAAACCCTTAAGGAAGAGATTGTTATATTAAACATTGAGGGGAATGAGACTTAAGTCACTTGAAAACAAACAAGTGATGGTAACTCAACTTTTGTAATTAGAGATCCAATGAAAAATGTTCATATGAGTAAGAACAAGTCACTTGTTAGTTTTGCTAGTACTAAAATTAATCTCAATAAATTTTCAGTCCTTTCCTATGGTGCTAGAAAATGCTAGATACTACATAAATGTGAGGATAAACTTTATAGTTAAGCCTTTGTGGTTATGAGAAAGCTTAACAAAATTATAAAGCTTTTAATGATTTTCATAACTCTTTATAAGTGGTGTATGATTTGCAGCATACACTTGATGAAATCACCTATATGAGTGTCAAGTGGGGCCACTTGTTTAGGATCCAAACAAGATCTCTAGAGCACTCATGAATACTAAGTGCACACATTGCCTAGTAGTGCAAAAATGATAACGACAAGGATTGTGAGGGTGTAATGTGATTGGTAGACCACTAACACACCCCAAGTGTTTTGGTTCATATAATTTGCTACATCAATTACATTATGTGTTGAGTCCTATCAATTTAGACCTAGTTCATATAGCTTGCTACACTAAGACCAACGTGTTACATCCTATATGAAAATAATGACTTTTTTTTTCTTCTTTCTTAAAAATTTTAACCTTTTTAAACATGTGGGGGATTATTGTATATTTTGGTTAAATATTTCAAAAAGTTAATACCTTATTTTAATAAGTTTTATTACATGTTTAATGTTATATTTTAATTGATCTTATTGCCTTCTTTAAATGTATTAATTAATAATTTATTTTTAATTATAACCTTATAAAAAATATTTGTACTGACAAAGTTTTTGGAAGGTCTGACTCTCACATCATTTTTTCTTCTCCTTCTTTCTATATGAATTCTTAGGTTAGTGTTAGAAAGGACTTGTCAATTTTATTGCCTCAAAATTATTTTGGAAAAGGTTTGTTAAGTCTTGGGGGTCTTGCACATCACACAAATAAGTCCTTAAGGATAGTATGAATTCACTCATCTCTGACTTAATTTGTTTATGATAATGCATGTTTGTAATACTAGTTTGTGAATAATAAATTTGTAGTTTGTAATTGATTGTATTTTTAACGTCAAGGACAACAATCGGCTCAACCACGACACTAGTGACATGTTACTCATAACAAAGTCTCACAAGAAGGCTACAAAACTTGTCAAAATCTTCATTGATCATAAAATTAATAAAATGTACTATGACCTACGCACCGATCCTCATCCCAATTAGGTATATGTCACTATTAGATTTGGTTAGAAAAAAGGTATAAGTTTTGTGCCTGTGTGAGTCTATGTTGTTTTTTATGTTGGACACATGCTAATAGATGGTTTGATTATTCATGTAACATCCTGTTTTAAAATAAATAAATTATATTCAAGAAAATAATCCTAAATTTGAAAATTTATAATTTATTTTAAAATATTATAGTTTATTTGAAATTTAGAATTTAAATTTAGAAGAAGTATTATTTAAGTTTAAGAAATAATATAATTGAAAGAGAGAATATAATTAGTCAAGATTAATAATTTATAGTAAAATAGTTTTAGATAAATTGAAAAATAATAAATAAAAATATATGTATAAGAATATTGTAATTTTGAAGTAGAAAATTATAAAATAGATCTAGAAATATTAAAATAAATGGAAGTATAAGAAAAAGAGTAGAAATAAGAAAATATTTTTTTTTAAATAATAATATGAAATTTAAGAAAAAAATATGAACATAATTAAATACAATTAAAATAAATTAATATAAATAGATTTTAAAAATAAATATAAATATTCTAGTGGGAGAAAATATAAGAACAGGAAGAAAAATATAAAAGATTTATAGAGATTTTAGAAATTAAAATAATAATTTTTAAAATATAAATAGAAAATAACAGAAAATAGAAAAAAGAATAAAAATCAGAAAAACCTGGCTGAGATTTGAACCCAAGACCAGGGAGAGGAGGAAAAGTGCTGGACCAGCTAGGCTAAGCATCTTGGACAAAAATAAGACCCAAAAAGAAATACAAGAGTTATAGGTAAGAATTAAATAGGAAAAAATAAAAGAGCGGAGAATGGAAAAACAAATAGGGAGGATTCGAACCCACGTCCCTTTTGGAAAGTGTTGAAGAGAGGAGAGGAGAGTTTCTATTAGACCGCTAGACCCATCGCTGGAAAAATAAGCAAACAAATTACCTATATCCTTTCTCAAAATTTCTTAAACCACCATGGAAGGTACTAACAGAGCTTCCTACACCTCGAGCTTCCTTCTCTGCCTTTGTTGCCTACAAGCCTACACCTTTGCCGTCTGCGTAGCTGCCTTCGTCCATAACCTAGAAATAAAATTAATCAAAGCAAGGGTAGTAGTGAACGTTATAAATAGGAAATGAAGGAGAGGAAGAACAGAAAATTGTGAAAACAAATTCACCTCAAATTTGAACCTATTTTGCCAAATTCTCTGCGTAGAAAGCGTCGTGGTGATCTAAGCTTTCTTCTGGTACCAATAATTCAAAGAAAGAAGGGAAGAATCGTGTTTTAGCTTGGTCGCCGAAGCTTTGTCAGAAACCAATGCTAACTCGTTGGAAAATCGAAATTAAGGTAAGAGGAGCCTTTTATTCTTCGATTTTTTTATATGAAATGATTCCTAAACTTATCTATTTCATTATTACACTCTTACTTAATCAAATACATCACGAAAATTATGAATTCAAATTTTTGAATTTTCCTTGGCTGTCATGGTTCCCAACTCACAATTCTTCTGTTTTTTTTTTTTTTTATTAAATTTTGGTTTAGGTGTCATCCTTGATTATTATTGAATAGAATTAGTAGTATAAAAATGGAAATTGGTGAGGAATGAGTCGAAATAGAAGTAGAAGATGAAATCGAAAATTGGGTTGTAAAACAATGTCATCTCTATTAGTTAAGTAAACTTTTGAGGAAGAAGAAAGAATGAGTTGGGAGATAGTCAGAGAGAGGAGTGAGAATCTGAAAGTATGCATTTTCCCATTGTTATTGTATACTTTTTCAATGATTGTTGCATACTTTTGAACATTGCTGTTGTATACATTTTTTTAAAGGCTATTATATTTTTTCTAAGGTAGTTGTATACTTTTTCAAAGATAGTTGTATACTTTTTCTAAAGAAGTTATATACTTTTTCTAAAGAAGTTGTATACATTTTCTAAAGAAGTTGTATACTTTTTCTAAAAAAGTTGTATACTTTTTCTAAAGAAGCTGTATACTTTTTCTAAAGAAGTTGTATACTTTTTCAAAAACAGTTGTATACTTTTTCTAAGAAAGTTGTATACTTTTTCAAAGACAATTGTATACTTTTTCTAAGGAAGTTGTGTACTTTTTCAAAGACAGTTATATACCTTTTCAAAGACAGTTGTATACTTTTTTTAAGAAAGTTTTACCTTTCTTTCTTTAATAATTTAACTAAGTAGCATTTAAGAGCAAATTATAAGTTACAATCTTTTCTTGAATAGTACATAAAATTTTAATTTTTGATTTATTAAACTGAAACTAGGAGAGTGAATAGAGAAATAAAAAGTTATGAAGGAAAAAGATGAGGAAAAGGAAAGTAGTAAATGAGATAAGAATAATAGTTTTCATAAAGGATAGTTTTGCCCTTGCATTATTCTTTTTTTAATCTTAACATGTGAATAATTTTCTTAATTAAATTCTAATAGTAATTAGTTAAATAGGATAAAATAAGACATGAATATAAAAAAATATGAGATGAGAAAATAAAGTAATAAATAATAGTAAAATGTTATTGAAAAAGACCATTGTACCCTTTTCTTATTATCTTGAATTATGCTTCTAATATATTGTTTGGAATTTTGTTTAGTTTTGAATTGGATATTCCTATATTATATGTTGATAATTTATCTTCTCTACTAAAAACTAGAGAAATTCTATGTTGTTATAACTCTTAAAATTTATAGTTAAATGTTACAAACAACCTTGGAATAAACGATGAATTGAGAATTTACCCAAATCAAAAATTGAATGAAATTAGGATTGGATATTTCAAAGTGACAATGAAATAGAGTTGTAGCAAGGCTATGCTGATGAAATGAAATTCAGTATCGAGAAAGCTTGATGACTGAAGAAGAGGAAAGTAGAATGAGTTAGAATCCCTAACGTGTGGGAAATAATAATGGAGACTGCATGAGTTGACCACATAAGGTACCTAAGGAATGTACGCAGACTCTAGGAAGTCCTTGGGCTAGATAAAGTGCTAAGTTATGAATCGCTCAAAGTAAAGAGAGTGTCATAGAACTGACTTTACGTGCTTAACAAAGTGAAACATTATCAAGATTCGGTTGAGAGTATCTTGGACCCAGTACCAAACAGAATATGTACTCCTGATTGTCAACCCAAAATGCAAACTTGGACTATTATTGATATGCTTGTGTAAGTCCTCTTGGAGTTAATAGTGTTGGAGGCTACGGAGGGTCCTATATGAGTATAATCCCTAATTAGGTACATTACGATGATATAAGAGTCTACGATAGTTAAAGATGATGTATACTTGTTTGTGATTGCTTAAGGATAAATGACTCACTCCTACAACTCCCATATTTCAGATACAAATGACGAACGAGTTTCAACCCTTTTTCCACTTGACGATAATACCCTTAAAGGGTCAATGGACGCATGACATAACTAATGAAGACAATACTTTCATGGGTTATGTTAAATTCACTTTTAGACCTCCAAACATCGTAGTCTCATGACAATTCCATCACATAGATATCCCAATGGTCTTATCCCAAACCCCACCACCTAGATACAAGGGAATTCCTCTAGACTTTTCGGTAGCTTATCAATGCGCTCATACCCCTCCACAACAAAACTCCTTTACCGGGTCAGTCTCAACAAATGGTCAATTAAGAAGAGAGGAATTCTTAAAAGAAGAAGATTCCTCTAAGGGTTCTAGCTAGAAAATTCTAGAGAGAGTAGATGAGGTTGCCTATTTTATTAGTGAATGTAATGAATACTAAGCAAATATTTTAAGGATGTGTAATATTTACAATTATGTTAAACCTTGACATATTTGAGATTCTGAATATTTACGTTTGAATTCTAATTGCTTGAGCATAATAGTGGTAGTTATCTTTCTTTTAAATTGTAATCCTTAGCAAGTCTAGTGTTACAATTATCCGAAATAAAATAAATAGAAAGATTATAGTAAAATAAAATGAATAAAAAGGGGCATTACATATCTACCCCCAAGGACTCACCAGAGTTTGCGTTCATTCCTCAGATACCTTTTGTGGTCAACCCATACAATCTTCATTCTTAATTCTCACTCATTAGGGATTTTGATTCATTCTACTCTTCTCTTCTCCATTCGTTAATCTTTCTTTGGTAGTAATTTCAAATTCAATGGTATAGTCTTGTAATAATCTTCTTTCATTCTCACTTATCTTCTTTCATTCTAAATGACCAATACAAGTTTTACTCAACTCTTGTCTGAGTAATTCTCTCAACTGTCATATTCTCATAACTCATCTTCTACCCTATGATTATTTAGGTAATTTACTGTATACTTGAGACAGTTACAAATATCATATAGATTTCTCTACTATTAGTAGAGATAATAAAATAATATCATATAATATAAGATAACATGGTTAAATAAAATTTCAAGTAATATAACAAAGATTACAATAAGAAAGGGCTAAAATGATCTGTTCTAATATTTTTATCTTTATTTTCTTTTCTTTTCTTTTTCCCACTCTTTTTCTTTATGACTATATATCTATACATTTTCTATCCTAATTAGTTCATTTTTTTCTAGTCATACCCCGCTATTTTCTATTCACACCCCTCTATTTTATTACTTGCACCCCTTTGTTTTAAACTCACCCTCGCTAATCTTCTTCTTCCTCTAACCCTGTCTTCTTCTCCTTCCTCTCTGCTCACTCTCTCAGCCTCTTCCTCTTTTCTTACTGTTCCTCTCTGTCTCTCTCAACCAACTTGATCCTCCTTCCAATCCCCCCTCAAAGCATCTCCCTTACCTTAGAACTTAGTTGGCAAGCAAAACAAAAAATTTAACTAGGATTAATTTTGAATGCACCTTCCATTTTGATTGCACTTCAATTCTAACTAATTATTCCTTTTGGATAGCTAATTACATTCAATATCATTCCTCTACAAGTTTTTGAACTTAAAATTTGATTGAAAATAAAGAGTTTGCAAGCTCGAGCAACCATAGCGGTCAGAAGTTTCCAATTTTTGATTTGGCCAATTTCTCCACTGTTTAGGCTAATTAAGAGTTCTATTATATAAGAAATATGATTAGAAAGAATTTCGTGAAGTTAAAACAAAAAATAAACAACTCCTCCTACCTTATCTTAGCTTCTCTAGCGAAGAGCTTTAACTTTTCCAACGAAATTCTGCTTCTTTGTTCTATTGCTCTGTTGGTTATGATTATGGAACATAAATGATGCTGACCTAATTTCAAATGTGTTTGGGAATCAAATGGGAGGGAAGATGTTAAATTCGCGAGTGAATTTGTGAGTTATATATTTTTCTAATTTTGTATCTTTTTGTCACACGACCAACAAGTTTTATACTGTCCCAACACCCATTTTTCTGCTTAAACAATTCATAGGTTATGGACGAGAGTGACTGTAGTAGAGTAGGTCGAGTTGATAGGTGTGGCGACCAATAGAAGATTTCAGCTTGAGGGGAGAAACTATGTCAGCTACTTCAATGGTGGTTTAATGTTTGATGTAAGTTTATGTAGATTTTATTTTCATAAATTTTCAGCGGTGGGTCTGGTGGTCTAATGACACTCACACTCTCCTCTAATTCATCTTGTCCCCTATGTGACGCACTTCGAATTTGCCTTCCCCCACTTTTTCTTACTTCGCTTTTTATTTTCTTGTTTTATTCCCTTTTAATAGCCTTTATATTTTTTTGTAAGTCTTTTATCTATCCAAAAACCCAACCCAGCTGGTAACACATTTTGCTACTAGCTAAGGGTTCTGAGTTCGAACCCGTCCTACCTTTCCTCCTTTTTCCTTATTCTTTTTCTTGATTTTTCTTTTTTTTTTCGTTAATTTTCTATTTATATTTTTAAATTGATAATGTTTTATTTTTTCTAAAAATCTTATAAATTAGTTTATATTTTTCTCCTCTTGTTCCCATATTTTTCTCCTCAAAATATTTATTTATTTTTATAAATTTATTTATTTTAGCTTATTTGAATATTTATAAAAATTTATTTTATTACTTCTAAAATTCATATTATTATCTTAAATTTTTATCTTCTTATTTCTACTCTTTTTTCTTTCATTTCTATTTATTTTTATAATTTCTAAATTTATTTCTATATCTTTTATTTTCAAA